>VYZP01047989.1:0-22798 GCA_013400635.1 Hypocryptadius cinnamomeus | reverse complement strand
TTAACTATACATGTTTGCAAAAGACATGGATGTATGACCATGCATGATTTTGTTTTTCAGGTCAATGGATGACTTTGCAGGTATTTCATGTATTCATGAACTTGACATGACAGGATGTGCCCATATTATCATAGAAAATTTCACACACAATTCGTGCAATTTTATATTATTGAAATGAATACAATGGGGATTGAAGTTCAGACATTGGAAAAGAAATAAAGGGACATAAGAAATTACAATTACGATGAAACTTTAAATAGATTTTCTCAATATTGTATAGGCACATAAATCATACTTGAGTAATGGACAAGAATTAAGTGATTATTTCTAATCCATGTTTGAGTAGGAAAATAGGTGTTGTCATACACAAGACAGAACTAACTCTGATTGTCTCATAGATATTTCCCATTAGGCAAAAGACTTTTTTAATAAACTCTGAGTAGCAATTTAGGACTTTTCTGTCTTCCTCTGTTTTCTGCCTTCCTCTGTTTTCTGCCAATCTCAGTTTGTTTAATCTTTCCTTTTAACTCAGACTTTCTGGACAGTTGATCAATTTTTCAACTGTCTCCAGCTGGTTCACATATTTCTTGAAATACAGAGCCCTACCCCTTACACAGCTCTCCATTAAGCAGTGTCTGCACAGTGCAGCAGAAAGCAGAACAACTTCATTTATTTTGCAGGCTGGATTCTTATTTGAATATGCAGACATGCTTTGTTTGGGTTTGTTTGACTGGTGGTTTTTTGCATCTGTATAACAATGCTGACAGATTCAGCCGGTTACTGTTAGTCCCACATCACATTCTTTAGTAGTTGCTCTCCACCTCGTATATGTCAGCTTGATTATTTCTTTCAGACACTATCTATTGCTTGTTCTGATAAATTTCATACAGATTTTTTTTTAAAGTAGCCTATACTGTGATATGTAACTATTGAAATTAGTATAGTTTGCTCTACATTCTGCATGGGTTAATTTGGTTTCTAAAAAGGCATGTAATAACACATCAGCAACACATGTGGTAGGAAAAAAAGATTTTGCTTTTGTGACTTTTGAGGTCGCAAACCCAGTTTCAGCTGCACTCTCTACTATGCAGACAGGAAGATGCTTCTCTTTGCCAGAGTTCCTTAGCCTGATTTACCACACTCTTTAGTCTAGGTCTCCTTTGTTTATGACAAATTACCTTGCTGAGTCTAGTGTTTGACCTGAGCTATCCCCTTGTGCACTAGTGCAGAAGTCAGCTCTTGGAGAGCTTGGTCATGAAATCAGACTTGCTTCCAAGAACAGTGAGATTTGTATAGCTAGATAGATATTGAGAGTTTTTGGCAAAGAGACAACTGACAGCTGGAACAAGCACTGCATAAGTGTTTCAATGACCTTTGTCGAAAGAGGAGGAATAGCTACCATCTGAAGGTATGTCTTATAACTTAACCAGTCTTCAGCACTGAGTAAGAAAGAGTGGCATGTCTGGATTTCTGAGGGATGTTGTAGTAATACAGTCTCTTCCTTTAAAACTCTCTGCTACTATTTATCAGGACATGATAAGAGCTTTCTTTCATTATCTTCCTGTCTCAAGCAGAGTAAAATATGTGGAGAATCTGTAGTATGCACTTCTACTCATTAACCTCCCAAGTTGCTTCATAAACACACAAAACCATCATACTGTGAGGGAATTGTACAATGCTGTTTATTAATTCATCTTAAATCTATAGTCTCAAATGTCATAATCTTTTGAAATCTATATGAGGGCTATAACCTTTATGAGATCCCACAACTCTTTTCTCATGGCTAGTGAGGGTTAGATAAACCATAGTGGGGTTCTGTTATTTATCTATCTTATATTTGTTATATTTACTAATTTTTTATTCACTCCCCTTGAATCTTTCAGAATGAAATAGCATTGCTTAAGTCAAGGAAAAAGAAATGCAAGCCAAGGTTAAAGAAAGAAATAGGAATATTTATAGTTCAGACAATTCTGTAATTGTTTTGTCTGGGTCAATATGATCTACAAAATCTTCCTTGGCAATGAAAACTCAAATGAAAAAATTTGGTCAAATCTGGTTAAATTTATGCAATAGTAGCAGAAGAACTAAATCCCTCTGTCTGATAGACACATTCTTCTCTTTTGTGCATTATTGCTTTGCTTATTTTTTTGCTATGCAGTGATCCTTGCAGGTTCCAGTGGTCATTAAGTCCCATTCTGTCAGTAGAAGGTATGAGAGAGTCTTTGGAATGGTCTGTAATGGAAACAGCAGGATCAGGAAGGGGTAGAAATGCATAACCCACATGATGATGTACAAATCTGTTGTTTCAAAATTATTTTTCGTTTAGTCATTCCAATTTTTATCCACTGGTGGATTGGACTAGAGTTTATTTACTGTGTCTTAGTATGTCAAATGTGAGCTAGAGCAATGGTGGGCATAAAAGGAAAAAATTAGATAAAGCAAAGGCAGAATCAGGTGAGAGTAGGGTGGGTGATGATGGTGAACGTATGTTCTCTGGCCAGATAGGTAAACCTGTTAAGGAACAGAAGCAAAAGTTAACTAGCATATTTTTAGAACCATATCAGTTCCTGAAGATGCCTCAGAAAAAGTTTAGTGCTGGAACCAAATCTCAGTCCAGTTTTTCTCTCTACTGTAAGAGTCTCTACAGGGCAAGAGTAGGAGAATGCATAGTTCTATCATTACCCTTGTCTGTACACCTTCAGTGAATGAAGAAGAGAGGGGCTATTGTTTTATAAAATCACTTTATTCCCTCCTGACTGTATCTGCTGATGTTTCCAAGGTGTAAGTGAAAATCCTAGCAAATGAACTCAGATTAACTTTAGTGCCTTAGGTGACCTCAGCTGTGTGTGCTTTTCATGGGAATCTCCTGATATCTCTCTCTATCCATATAGTGGTTCTTGTTGCAGAGTCATCCTGGAGCGTGTGAACCTGGTGCCTGTGAGTAAACTGAAACCAGCAGACATGCTCCAGAAGCAATGAACTGGTCCTCCCCATGCCTTGCTGCTGCCAATGAGATTTCAGACCACAGGACAGCCAAAAACCAGAGCATCCTGTCTCCCATCCTTGGAACAAATGCAGCAATGTGGCCCAGCCCCAAAATGGCAGATCTGTTGGTCCTTCTTCCATTTTTTTGTTTGCCTTTACGTTCCGAGCAGAGGTGTTATTTCTCTGAAGGCCCACTGGGGTTGAACGCGAATCTTGCTTTGGTTTCATGCTGTGAGCTAACTCCTGGGCACCTCAGGCTTTGAGTCAGGTGGTCAGAAATGACCAGATGAGTCCATTGATACTCATAATTACTACTGGCTAATGCCTTTGCATGCTTCACACCAAGACAGTATAACTCTTTGGTACTTAAAGTAGTGAAAGTAAAAATGTGGAAGTGTGCAGAAGCAATAAAACAGTGCCCTCAACATCCTTCTGCTTTACCTGCATGGTGAAGCTGAAAAACAAAACAAAACAACAGCTGAAATAAACTTCAAATAGTGAGTAAGTTATCCCTGGAATAAAAATTCAAGCTGACATGAAATTCGAGATGACATGACTAAAAACAAGTTCCTCTCTAGGGTTTGAGTTGTATGGAGACAAGATTTTAAATTTTTTTCTCCTCCCATCTTGGTTACTACAGTGACGTTGTCTTTCTCTTTTGCAGTAACACTTCTGAACTACTTGGGAAAATACAAGCTCACTCCGTCATACAAGGCAACACCGAAACAATCCAGGCAACTTTTGAAAAAAGTGGAAAACAAGCAAACAAAAATGTATCATTCATCATCTCTGCATCTCTATGAGTTTGTAGATCAACCTATTTCACTATGAATATGCAATTTAATAAAGCAATCAAATTATTTCTTTCATGTGCATAAGGAGATTTGGTAAAAAAACACCTCAAACAGTATGACTAGAACAGTAGCAACAACAAAATGGATTTTACCCTTTAGCCTATTGCTTCAAAAGCATCTGGCCTTGACTCCTGTAGCAGGGCTCAGCTGGTAAGTATTAAACATATTCAATTTTTTTGAACTCTTTTCTTTCTTTAGTGTGTGTGTTTATGCTCTGGTTTTCCACTGAACTTTATCCCCATAATACATTTTTGGTGCACTCCTAAATTTTTTTTGTCAGAAATTTTCTGTTTATGCTTAGGTCAAGCCCGTGAAAACATTAGGTCATTTTCATGTTTTATATCCTGGTCAGAATTGACACCTCTACTGGACCACACAAAAGATAATTTGCAAAGTGAGCAACCCAGCTGAAATTCTCTAGTGATATATTCTACCTTGCTTATAGAGTCTGTGCTGCTAAGCTCTGTGATCAGATCAGCCATGAGGAAATTTCAAGTCTATTTGTGTTAAAGTAGGCTTTCAGCTTTCAAGGTTGATGTTAGCCAAATGAATTTTACTAGCATGCCTTACTGCATTTATATGGAATCAGGCCAATCTGTAAGCCAGGTGGAAGCAAAGGAGAGGAAGGAGAAAGGGCTTGTCTGAAGCGTGAAATACTGTGATGTACTTGCGTCAGACATAAGGAGGAACTATGACTTTCAGGAGATGGAAAAAACCCTGAGTATGTACTTTGAGAATTTTTGCCTGAATTAGGACCTGGATCATTATCTACAATCCCTAACCATTGCTTACTCCTGGTGGGCTGCACAAGGCTTGTGCAAAAACTTAGTGTCACTTATGTTCTTAAACACAAGTAGTACTCAAACATGACTAAGAAGTGTATATCCCTTTCTACCAGGACTGATTTCACCTTAGGAATATTAAGTGACCTGCTCAAGGAAAAAAATCAAGTGATCTGGTTTTTCTTTTTTGCTGTTCTAAAGAAAGGATTAAGAATCAGGAAGAAATCTATCACCAGAATATTTTCTCAGTAAGAAGCACTTCTGAACTTCATTAAGATGGAGAATTATCAGTTATGGCAGGGAAGCCATGTGAATGAGGCCTTGTAAGGCATGAAAAAAAAAATCAGATTTCACTGAGACCATTTGAATATTTTAAAAACATTTTGGACTTGAACATTAGAACTGGTTGAAAGACAAGCATGGGGAAGTCTTAATAGGGATTTACTAGCCATTTTGGAAATATTTACATATACTACCTTAGCTCTAATAAACTATAATCTGGATGACCAGGTTTGTACAGAAACTAACAATATTCCAAAGAGGAGCATTTTGCCATCTTCTGTCTCTCTGGACTGCTGCTAACATTAGTGACATAATTCTATGAATATTACAATCTGCTCTGTAACTTTCTAGCACTGCAAGTGTCATTAAGAGAAGGATGAGTGCATTGCAGGTTTCAGCCTATTTCATACTCATTTGACAAAAAAATATTGTTTTTTAAGTCCTGACAAAATTTCTGGGTTTCTGCATGGATATTAAAGGTGAAAGACCAGAAGAGTCTTTTCAGAAAGCTTAATAATTGCATTATGAAGCAGGAATTTAGAATAGTTTAAATATTCTGTCTAAGAGTGTCTTTAATTTGTGAATGTCTTAAAAAATTCCATGAAAAATCTGCCCAAATTACAGCTAGAAGACTGTCTTTTAATTGACTAAAAATCCTGAAAAATTAATCTCAAAATCTAAAAGTCCGTCTGAGCTCCTTCTGGCTCCCAGGTTAGCAATAAAGGTTTTGGAATTACAATTAATGTAAAATTCTGCTGAAAAGATTGTATACTGTGCCCTGCAATAAAGAAGAGAAACTATGTTTTTAAGCATTGAATTTAGAAGATCAGATGTTGATACAGAGAATGACCAAGTACCTTGAGTAGAACAGTGTCATTTTGCATAGCTGTCCTTCAGAGTAAAAGATGAATTCAGAGAAAAATTTAAAATATTTTCCTAGTCAAGTCTGTTTAAACAGAAAATGTGCAACAGCGCCCAGGTATACACTCATTTATGCGCTGTGTTAAATCATCCAGGGCGTAATTGAGCCTATGTGTTCCCTGCATGTCATCTTTTGTTTGGTAGGGGAAAAAAATCCGGCTCTAAGGAATAGATTGTGTTTAATCTTTTAAAGTGGGAATGTATCTGTTTTTTCAGAATCTCTGCTTCAGCCCCTAAAAAAAGTTAAAAGGTTCCAATCCTAACTCTGAAAAATCTTCTTTCCTTATATGTGTGAAGTGCTCAGAGCTAAAACTTTTTAATTATTTCAGCCATAGAGAAAGGCTTAATGACTGGCCATGAAAACAGTTTCATGACTTCCAGCCATGTGAAAGAGCTAAGGAAGTCTGTGTCTGAACCTAGCCCGCTTCTGATTCACAAGAGCATTTTCTACATTCAGACTTGCACCACATTTTGCTGTGTAGTTCCTTTTGCTGTTTCCAATTCCTATGCAAGAGGCACTCAAGGACACACAACGTGGTTTCTTAAAATGTTTGGGTTTGTAGGTTAAATAAAAAATGCTATTTGTAATATAAGTTCTGTCCTCTCAATGCTGCAAAAATTTGTTCATGTCCACTGTAATTCTTTTTCCGAGCTCTCTATTTGTCTTGGATTGCAATATGTGTCCAAATCCCTGACAATTGCTAAAGCCACCGGTGATTTAAAATGTTACTTGTATTGTGTTTTTGTACAGTAAGTTTAATACCGACACATATATTGCCCTGAAATATATTCTACTTCAGGTAACTGTGCATTTCACAAGTTTGGAGTGAGAAGACAAATTTTGGACAAATTTTACCCGTGAGTTTTGTACTGTGTAAAAGACACCATGGAGGAGACAACGGGCACGGATCCGTCATCATTCAAATCTGCTTTCATCACAAGCCTCAAGTCACTGCCTGTCTGCCTGCTCACTTGTGTTTACCAGCACCTAAAGAACTAGAATAAAATGAAGTGTTTTAGGCTGCTTTGTTCATGCATACATGTCACTTTCAGGGATTTAGAAACAATTAGTTCCTCCCAAGTAACCAAAGCCTGAAATCTAAATAAAACAAGACTACTAACACACCTTTGCCAATAGAATCATCTGTCTGAATGCTTTGTGTTTGATTTCCAACTGTTTGCATTATCAATGTCTATGCTAGGGAGATTTTTAAACAATGGTATAAAAATTGCCTGTGGCAGAGGAGTGCAAGTCTCTTTAAATGGGCTGTATGATCAACAGCCTTATTAGGACTACCAGAAGCTGGGAAGTTGGTCATTCATAGCCAGTAAGTAAAAACGTATGTAATTGAGGTTGCTTTGTCCTGAGAATTCTTTGTAAGAAAGATTTGCATAGGGTACAGCTGCCCACAATACGGAATCCCTAAAGAAAGGCTAACGTGTTTGGCTGTCTGTTACACAGAAACAAAGCAAAGCAAAACAAACAAAGAAGGAAAAAACAAAGCCTTTTTGGCAGGGGGGTAAATGACTCATCGGGTAAAAATCCTGCAGCTGGATAGCACTGTAGCTGAGACAGTTAATTACATACAAGGAGATGTCAGGATATAGCTCAGACAGCAAGAGGGAATGGAGCAGAGCTTTGGTCATGGCAGCCAGCGGCCTCTCAGCTGGGAAGTGCTGAGCTTGCACGCACAGCCTGGGTACATGTCCTGGCCAGAGGAATCCAGCCTGTGGCATGCCGGCATGGAGGCTGGAGCCTGTCTGTGAATGTAGGCTCAAAGCAGATGTGGCTGTTTAGAGATATGAAAATTCCCAAGTAAAGAGGTTGAATATGGCATTTGGAATTAAGGCTAGCTCTGATTTCAGACATTCTAAGGAGAAAACAATTATTCAGATAGTCAATACCTAAGTAATTAAAAGCACAGAACTGAAAAACCAAGATCTTGCTCTAAGTAGGGGGGAAGATACATGTCTTCACTGCAATACAGCAGGATTAAGACCAAGAAAGATCTGAGTAAACCATTCTGGGCTATGCTCAGTGAGGGTGGGATTCAGCTCCAGCTTTATTCAGGCTTCTGTATATGAACTAGTCTGAGCACTCACTGACAGGCCAGTCATAAAATTAATGAAGCCCATATTGAATAATTAACTTGACCCTATGGCAGATACTTGGCAATAGTTACTAGAATAACTTTCCAGACTTCATCAACGTCCATACAGCTGCTTGTACATAGAGATTTAACACTCCAAGGCACCCCACCTATTCACCAGGAAGGCATTAATCCTCTTCAGGTCCTGTACCATATTTGCCAGATCTTTGTGGATCCCTTGGATCCACATCTCCAATTACTATATCCCTCAGCACATCCCCAATGAAGAAGTCTGTGGGGGCAGCAGTGTTCTTGGTTATATAGACTAAACCACTACTGACTGTAATACCTAAGCTCCAGCAAGGAGCAGAAGATGCTTTTAAGTAGGTGCAGCATCTGTTAGACAGCTACTGACTGGAACATTCTGGTACTCTGTGCTTGGACGCCGAATGGTTTGATTGTCACTACCTCACTTCAGAAAGCATTGCACTAACAGCACGTATTAGGAAAGTGATTAGATTAGAGCTAAATATTAAATACTGTGATTCACTCATGTTCCTGAGGCCCAGCAGACTCTTTCCTGAATGGACTAGTTTCTGTACTTTAATGAAAGACATTTTAAAATTTTCACTGTGTTTTCTCCTTCCTCAAGGAAATGAGAAGTTTGTCCCTTATGAGGCACATCAGGTCAGTGTCTCCTCCCTTCCCTTAAATCCACTTGTTGATTTCAAGATAGATGAAAATATTTCTTAGCACAAAGCAAAGCTACAAAAAGAAACATAGAACAAGAACATTGCTAGTCATTTTAACCTTTACCAAGCACTGTAAATTTGTTATAAGTCAAAGACTAAATATTTGCGTTTGCTTATTCTTCTTTCCTAGCATTTGGCAGACAATATGGCACATGGCAGAAGCAAGAATGAGCTGTGGTGCAGTATGGCTGGAGCAGGTCTCATGAAAGCCAAGGTCCAGCTGCCAGTCCTATCAAGCCAGCCACTGCATCTGAGGTCCATAGTCAAAAGTCCATTATGGAACTGCAAAGCCTGCTAAAGGTTAAATGAGTACTACAGTCCAATAATGATTTGATTTCCTTTTACCTGTGTACTTTTGCACCTCTTAATCATAAAATGTCTCCTCCTCATACACTTGCTCAGATACTACTACCCTTGGCCTTGTCTTTGTCCAGTTTGTATTTGCATTTTAAATGATACTGAAAATATGTGTCTTAGGGAAACCTATAATGGGAAAAGTAACAAGACATATAGAGATGCCTCCTGAACTAATAACAACCTCAGCTAAGATTTCCAGATGAAAAATAATAGCATGGTGCTGATTTGCCAGTTTGTGGCTGGCATCTAATGGAGGTTTTACTAGAGATATCAAGGTTTCTCACCCATTAAAGTAATAGTTTAGAAACTTGTGAGTAAGTGGTCTGAAACCCCTATGAGAGATTATTTTACTTGAAGTGCTTCAATTATGTTTGTAATGCTTTTGGTACATTTGCCCAAAAAGCCTTTTAAATTTGGCAATAAGGACACACAGTTAAATCCTGTTGCCACTGGAGCTAACATCAACCTCTTCTTGACTTTCCCTAAAGCTCAATTTTCACTCATAACTAGAGTATTTTTTTTCTGTCTTGCTAACAAAAGTGATAACCCATTATGACTCCACTGGCATGTTTTCCCATCTCCAGAGCAGAGCATGTTCCCCTGAGTTTGTTATGGGAGGAGCCATTCTGGGAACTGTTTTCCCTTCTCTCTGGAATGAGGACTTGGGATGCTCATGTGCTACCATCACTCTGGTGAAGCCCTTATGTGTGGTCCAGGTCCAGGCTGTGTATTGGATAAGGGGAAAAGACATGCCAGAAAGAGGAGTAAGTGGGCCAGGCGCCACATCTGATACTGTTTCCTCTTCATAAAAATCTTTGTGAAAAAGCAACATACATATCTGTCCTGAACAATCAAATTATACTTTTATTTCTCTTTCTGTTCTAGTGTTTAGCACTCATTGTTGCCTTGTTTCTTATGTGGAAAACCTCCACAGCAAACTTTGATGATGGACTTTTCTTCTGCCATGCACTGTGCAAGGAGCTGGCAAGCAAGTCCAAATCTCCTGTCTGCTGGCTCATATCCCACAGCTGCAGGAAGTCTCAAATTTTTTACACAGAAAGAATTTCTGACTCCAAAATTATTTCCAGGAGCTCTCCAGTAT
The DNA here is from genome assembly GCA_013400635.1 of Hypocryptadius cinnamomeus. Classification (NCBI taxonomy): domain Eukaryota; kingdom Metazoa; phylum Chordata; class Aves; order Passeriformes; family Zosteropidae; genus Hypocryptadius; species Hypocryptadius cinnamomeus. Next base: position 12,673 of record VYZP01047989.1, on the reverse strand, counting down.
GGGAACTGTCTAAAGGAAAGAAAACAGCAGGAACAGTTAAAAGAACAGCACTGCATGTGGTCACAATCTATGTTCTAAGTAAAAAATAAATTATTCTGCAGTGCCAGAAAAAGTAATTCTGAGGGGAGAATTTTTTTTAAATTCATGTATATTACCAGCATTATCTCTGGTAAGAAGAGTATCTGAAAGGCTCAACGATGTCCTGTATATGAAAAAAGCAGACAGCTGCTCATGGTATTTGAAAGAGAAAAGTGGGCTAGAAGTGCATGATTATGTTCATGTAATGTTAGCTACTTATATTGACAACCTGATTTTTATTTTGCAGGGAAGATGATCCTTTTGATGATGATCCATTTTAGAATCTGCGTTCAAAGTTTAGCAACTGATCTGCAGCTATCACTACTAACTCACTTTACTGCTGCATTTGGACCCTTCATAAGAATTGTGTTGAGATTATCCCCCTGAAACATTACTGATGAGCATCAGAGGAACAGCAACAACCTCCAGGGCAAATAACTTTTTTTTTTTCTTTTTTACTTATCAGTCAGTTTTGTCCAAGGTTTGTTTTTCTTTGAGTTCAGTATGTTCCCTCTTTTCTTGTTATTCACACACTTTCAATCCGAAGAGTCAGGAGTGATATAGCTAAGAGACATTCTTGTGAGGTCAGAGGAGACTGCTTTATCTACCATGTTCAGCACTTAATTGTTAACACAGGTGTGCCACAAAGCCTTAAGAGGAAAGAAAGGGACCTTAAGAGGCAAAGCACAGCTCTGAGAGTATGGAAATAATTTTTCCATCTAATTTTCCTTGCATTATGTTTCATGTCAAAAGAAAAAAATGTGGTAAGAAGAAAAAACACAAAACAAAATCCATATGCTATCTATCCCAATCAAACAAGCCACCAAACAAATAGAAATTAATTCCAAAATATTCCATACTACGCAGTCTCCAATATCCAAAAATAATACTTTACCTCATGTTTCCATTACTTCCCTTTGCAGCTCAGAACTATGCTTGGCAACACACCTCTTTCTATTGTTCCTGTCATAACATTTATCAAATTACTGTTTTCACTGCAGTCACTCCTGTGTTTGAGCCTCATGTAGACAAACCTCTCTAAGATTTCAACAGTCTAACATGGGCAATGCTGCTGTGCTACTGCAGATGCCAGATTGGGAATGCCTGCCAAGCATCCAGGATTTCCTGGGCATGTCTTTTTTTTCACCTTGAATCTTTTTTAGAAGGGCAGACTGTTTTGTCAGACTTGTCATCTGCATACCCTAGGCATTCTCTCTGTCATATGTCCCGAGATTCCAGACTCCTGCATGCCTTGTTTGGAAGTGCTGTTCCTGTGCCATGTGCAGCCAGCCCAGCACTGTGGAACTGCACAGGTTCTGGGAAGTGCTGGCTGATCCCCTTGAATGTCTCCATCTCATGTGAGCTGCACATGCAGCGGAAGTTAAATGCCTCCTGCGCAGTCAAATTTATTACTTATGCTCAGAAAAAAGTGCAGAGCAGGTCTGATTCTCATGGATGGGCTGTTCCCTTTGTTCACTCACATCATATTGCATACAGGATAATATACTTCCTGAAAATGACATGGCCTTGGACTAACATAGAAGACAGAGGCTCAGGCACAATTCACTGGAAATATGGGGCAATAGCCTCTTTTCTGACAGCAAAGACAGAGCTGAGGGAGGACACATGGAGTCCAAGCTGCCAGCACCTGGCACAGCAGGCAGTTCAGGCAGTAAGACCACAGGGTGACTTAGGGCAGCTGCCTGGCCAGTGTGCTTCAGGGGGCCAACCCAGAGCCCCAGGGGAACTTCTGCAAAAGCTGTGGCTATGAAAAGTCTTGGAGTGAAGAGCAAATCTGGAGATAAGGACTCATGGTGAGAAGATATGCTTGGTTAGAAAAGGGCTTTTATTTTCCAAACATTTGATTTAATCTGTCAGTTTTGTTACACGAACCCTGCAAGAAAGGTGGAATGGTTCTGCATGGAGTTTTGGACTCAGATTCTTGTCCAAGAAACATAGATCATGTATCAAGACACATAAGCATTACTGTGTGCAGATTTCTATGTAGGCAATCCAAGGCTAAGTATCCAAAACCTGCCCAGGTAGTGAAGCAGATACCTAACAGTTTGCCCAGGCCAGCTCAAGGCTTGTCCTCTGGTTTCACTTTTGTCAGCACCTGAGGTACATTTCAAGTTCCTTCTTCAGTCAATGGGAGGAGAGAGACTGAAAAAGACAGTGAATCCGCTCTTGGCTGTCCTTACCTGTACCTCACAATAGATTATGGAGGAAGTGAGAAGAAATGTTTAGGTTAGCTTTGGTATCTGAACCATGGCTCTTTGTAGCTGAAGTCAAATGGGATGAACATTTTAATGATCTGCGATAGATTAACTGTAATTGGGCAACTAAGCACAGTTCAAACACTTACTCCCTCTGTCCTTCCCCTGTGGGACAGAAGAAATCTAGGAAGAGGAAAACTAAGAAAGCTCATGGCTTGAGATAGAGATAGGTAGTTAAGTAAGCAAAGGAAAGAGGAAGAAGAAAAAACAAAACAAATAATGGAAATCATTCATCACCTTCTCCAAGCAGATTGATGCCCAGCCAGTCTACAAGAAACGGCTACCATGCCGAAATCCCCTCACTTTGTTTTGTTACTGAGCATGATGTTGTATGGCCTGGAATATCCCTTCTGTCAGTTAGTATCATCTGTCCCGGCAGCATCACCTTTCACTTTCTTGTGTATCCCAAATTTGCTCACTAGGGTGAAGAGTTAGAAAGACTAACTCTTTAATGTGCAAGAACTGTTCAGCAAATGCTCCTCTAATATCATCTTTATTTTAGTCACAAATGCAAAGCAGAGCACATTACAGGTTGCTACAGAGAAAATTAACTCCATGCTAGAAAGATCCAGCACATGATTAAATTGAAAGAACCTCTGTCTGTGGTGAATTGTGAGTATGATACAGTCAAAAGTAAATTGTACAGATGTGTTTCAGACATAAATGGTGTTCTTACAGTGTCTGAAATCCTTACTCTAACAAATACAACACAGAGAGAAGTAAACAGGGAATCAATTTTCAAAATTATATTAAATGTTTGTAACTGTAATTGGACTATGAATACATTCCACTGCTCCAACAAAATATGTTTACTCCTCCTGGTGATCATGAACTTTATTGTATTAGCCTTATAGCTCCTCAATCCTGGCAATGCTGAGCCACTTCTAGACAAGCACATCCAGTTCCTCCATAAATTAATATTTTCCTAGTGCTTTGGGTTGATATTAGTGTTAAAGTAGTAACAGCTGATAAAAAGATCACAGAAAGTTCCTTTAGTCCTGACTACATTGTGGAATTACAGAGATCATATAAAAGCGAACAAAGGACAAAAGGGTAGACATGTTCGTATGTGTCTATCTTTGTAGAGAAGCTGAGCTAGCCCCTCTACTTCACTAACTCTCTACTAATAATGTAATTGAGGAAGGGGAAGAACGGTCAGAGGGATTATTGGAGAGTGAATGACATGATTAAAGGGACTTTCTTTTTCACAAAGTCTGTACATATCGTACTGGTCCCTAGCAGTGCCAGGGACAATGTGCTTTAGGCTACTGTGTATTCATTTGAAATCTATTGGATATATCAAGGAACCAGTTAACCCCAGAGAAAAAACTTCAGCTGCAACAGAGGGGATGAAGCAGAAAATGGGAAGAGGGCTTTAATAGTATTACTTAGAAACAAATATAATCCTATAGAATCAATTTGCTTTTTATTCCTTTTTTTGATTATCATGCAGGTGAGATACTGTCCTGGTCACAGAGAGGGCCTGTCACCACCGTATTTTCTGGAAAAATCCCTTTGCCCAGGATTTCTCTCCTGGGAAGTTGAGAAGCACAGAGAAAAAGGAAAACAATATCCCATTTGCTTCTCCTGTGTTTTGCTGCTTTGGAATGTGTTTTGGAGACTGTTTATCCTACAGGTGATTGTTTCATTGGTTACATGTGAATTGTTTTTATTTATTGGCCAATTATGGGCCAGCCGTGTTGAGACTCTGGAGGAGTCACGAGTTTTTGAGTTACTACTCTTTCTAGCTTTCTGTCTGTATGCTTTCTATATTCTTTAGTACAGTTTAGTATAGTATTCTTTAATAATAATATAATTATATTATATTATTATTAAAGAATACTATACTAATATATTATATTATTATTCTTTAATAATATAATATAATATCATAAAATAATAAATTGGCCTTCCAAGAACATGGAGTCAGATTTCATCCTTTCCTCCCAATGTTGGGGAACCCAGAAAATACCACAAGGGGCAGAGTTTAGTGCTGTGTGGTTGTGACCATCTTGTTATGCCATACCACCTAGATTATCTCTGGGGGCACAGTTTTCTAAGGAAAAGCCTGATGCCTTTTACTGGAAGTTGGCCATATTGCCTCACTCTGGGAAGGTGTCAGCATCAACCCCTGCGGATGTGATCCCTCTGCTGTCCTGCTGGTCCCCCATCCCATTCTGTCTGGAGTGTGACTGCAAACCTTTAGCGCTGAAAGAGGCCAAAACACGATCAAATGTAGTGCAGGGAAGCTGCCGGGAGCAGTGGGGACAAGCCCGACCCAGCTGGGTCCAGCTGATCCAAGCAGAGCCCAGATGAGCGGGGCAGTGTGGGAAGGCAGCAGGAGCACCTGTGCAGGACTGAGCTCTGCAGAGCAGTGCAACAACACCTGCTTGGATGATGTAGCTTCTGGGGGGTTTGTTTATTACTGCTTTTCATTATTTTGGGCTGGGGAGGTGGGAAACATGAGCCACAGTATATTGCCTTCTTTCCCGAATACCATGTGTTGCAGTGAGGGAATGGTTACCATATTGCCTTTGTCTGGGAAAACCACACAGACCCGACCTGAAGGGAATGTCTGCCAGCTTGCTTTAGTTCCTGGTGGTGAATACCTTTTTGTCGGTAAAACACCTTCTCTTTTTTTTTTTTTAAATACATTTGCTATTAATACTGCTCTTGTTATTGTGCATGTATTGTTCCACTGCTTTGTGCTTTTAGCAAATTGTTACCTCAACCCATGGTCTCTCCCTTTTTTGTCAGAGTCTCTTCTTTTTTGTCACTCCCCTACTGGGAGGGGCAGGGAAGGTGAGTGGCATGTTTGGAGTTTAATTTCCTGCTTATGTTAAAACCAGCACAGATACCATTACTAATTAAAAAGTATGTGATAAGGAAAACAAACCTGTATAAAAAACATGTTCACTTGCTAATTTGCTAAATTGCTTGGACAAATGTCAAATTCTTAGCTTTGGTGTCAGTTGTGCACAATTTCATCATCTTTTATATTTTGCAAATTTCATAGTTGACTCTGTGGTTAAAGAAATGGAATATTCACCATAAAGTTTGTCTTCTGTAGAGTTCTGAAGTATTTTAGTGTAATCTTATTCCTTTGTCTCATTGCTGCCCATTTTTCAGACAGTTACATTTATGTGTCTCTTGTCTCTCTTTGCTCTCACATTGCAATAGCTTCCTGGACACTTTTCTGATACTCTGCTGTTACCATTACTTGCTTTTTAAAACTGGTGATTCAGTTATTTATTGGAACAAATTTTCACATTATCACAGTAATACAGGTTAATGAGATGTTATGGCTTCTAATCCCTTAGAAAATGTAACAGAAAAGTTTCTGATGGTAAATTATAATGTTGCAAAATGGAAAAGCTCAAATTGATACCCAGATTTGGAAACCTAATAATTATGGCAATTTGGATCCAGAGTAAATCTGAACTTCATTGACTCTTTACAATGAGATAAACTAGGACTGGACCATTGTACTTTCCTATTTTATTGTATGAGACCTTGTGATGTCTAATTGTAATGTAAAGTTTCAGTAATAAGTAATTCTAGCAAATTATCTTAAAGCTAACATCAATTAGTGGATATGATTCACATGTTAATCAGTTCAAACCCTATAAAATAATTCCTGCATTCCTGGGAAATGAACAACCATAAATTTAGGTCTCACATACTGTGTGATGTGCAAATGGGGAAAACCATTTCACACAGAAAATTTTAGGAATAACAGACAGATTACATCTATGCTAGTGCCTTCATTTTTTGTTGGCAGAACATGTTCGAGTCAGACTTTCACATGTCCTTGTAAACTATAGACATGCCACTGACAGTAAGTAAGTAAAATTTCTCATTCTTGTTAGAGGGACTTATTCTTGGCTTTTCTTGTTAGAAGGACATATTCTGTGAGATAAAGTGAAATCAAACCCTAGAAAATGGACTAGAAAAAAAATCAAGGAAAATAATCCATTACAATAGAACTTTAATTTTCAGTGTGGCTGCTTGAAAAAACTCCTCTCATTGTTGAGAGAACTCTGGACCATATTGGTTGCAGGGATTGTAATAAGACCTTTGAAGAGCATTATCACTACTAGCTGTTGACGTGATCTGTAGTGCTCACTAATAGCTACAGTCCTGCCTTTGCACAGGCAGTCTCAGTTCAGCTGTCCTTGGTTTGGAAACCCTCTGCTGAAACCAGGATATCTTTTCTGTCCTAAGAGAGCATTGCTTCTCCTTTCAGTTGTGTTTCACCAGAACACATGTAGTACAGGCATAATTTTTCATTAGATGAAGTTGCAATCTACTGTTTGTTTCATAAATTATGTCTTTCTAGAAAGGTCTCTTGAACTAAATCTAATTTTTAACCTTTTTCTTCCCAAATCTTCTGAAATTTTCTCTGTGATATCCCATAAAGCACTGGTTTTATAAGTCTCACTCTATTTTGTGCTTTTTTTTTCTGAGTTAGACCTTTAACAAATGAGATTGGAGATTACTTCATTATTCAGTTAATTGTTTAGAATTTGAAACTATTTAGAAGTACTTGAAATCTTGACATGTACATGGAGGAAAGGCACTCTAAGAACCCTGGGCAAATCCTGCAAAGACTTTATAGTGATGAGAAAGGACTTTACGGGCTTGGGATAAATATATCTGGGAATTCTTTCTAGATATTTAGCCAGCTTCTTAAAAGTGAACTAAATGAAAACAGTTTTGTTGCATTGCTTTTGGTCTTTACTTTTCTTCTTTTGGCAACTGCTCTGCACTTTCTTTATCAGATAAAACAGCATATGGTAAACCAAATCATATGTTCTCTGGCACAAATCTTTTTAATGCTAAAGTTTTCTCAGAGCCTAAGTGGTAACTCTGGATGTTGACTCATCTGATAAATGGTATCTCATGATCATGACTGCAGACTTAAAAACTCCCAGATAAAGTTATATCCCATGCTGAGAGGTTCTGCTCTGTGCTGAATAGGAGAAAACTGAAAATGGTCTGCTTGGGCAAAACAATGGGTGGGCTCGAGTGTAGCATGTTGTTCAAGGCGCAGTCTCCTGAGACAAATACTGGGACAACTTTTCTCCCTGCCAGGCCCTGACACTATTCTCCATGTAAAAGCCAGGGTGTAAACTCTGTCATAAAAGCAGTTGTGCCAAAGTACTGCTCCTTTTCTGAGTGAGGCAGATTGCAGCCATTTCTGTAGACTATGACCCACACACCAGCTCAGTGTCTGCCTCAGGCTGTGTGGCCTGTCAGGTGCTTGGAAATTACTTGTAGGAAAAAATCATACCTTGAAATGTTGCTCTGTGAGTAACAGGGCTAATAAAATCTGGTTTCATATAGGCTTGAGTCCTTTAAAGTGCTCCAAAAGTATTAATCCCAAATTTCTCCCACAAGCCATAACACTGTTTAGGGCAGACCCAAGGAAGACAGGCAGACCATGCAGTAGCGGACATCCAGCTGGGAACCTCCATATTTTGGTCACAGCTTGTATCTTCATTGATGAGTCAACTCCTGGATCCTAGTGTGTTCACTCAGGCCTACTAACACAAAAGTTCACCAGGTAAAGGCAGACAGTGAATAATCCTTATCTTAATTAAATAAATATTAATAAACAAGTGGGTTTTCAGTGTAGATGTTACCAACTTTAAGGTTGTTTGTAAACAATTCCAGTGGACCATAGAGAACTCCAGTTTTATAAATACCTCTATACTTCACAATGTTTCTTGTACTTGGTAGAAGTTTATATGTGTACACCTGAATTCACAAGATCCACTTGTAGGATGTTTTCAGCGGTTTTTACTTGAATTGGAAACATATCCACAGTTCAGTTATTAGACATTCATCTACCCATACTTCTGGTTCTAAGAGCTACTTTCAGAAGGACAAATTTAGTGGCTTACTCCTATTTATCAAAATAATGTGTTTAATGATGTGTTATCCCCTATGTTGTAGCCCATTGCAACTATTTTGAAGCTGAATGGAAGGACAATGGAAGGAATACTTTTTTGAATACCCACTTTTTTCCTGTATACATTTTTTTTCTTTTTTTTTTTAGAATTTTTTTTTTAATGTGAAAGTCATTTAAGAAAGTAGGTTGAGGCAAATGTTGCACAGGATTCTCTGGTCTCCTTCTTAGTTCCTGTACCTTTGAATAACAAGAGATGGAAATTAATCTGGATGATTTTCACATGCATCCAAGGGAACAGGGAAAGGTAAAGGATTGTGTGACCTACTGATTTAAAAAGGAGACTGGGACCTTGCTTTTGCAGCTGGTATTTCTTGGTTTAGCTGCTGCCCTAACTTGTGACTTTAGAGATCATTGGAGTTTGCTATTGCTGTTAATTCATCTTTATTAGCTGTCAAATTATTTCAAGATATTTCCAGGACAGAAGTATGTGCATTTATTCTGCACCATAAATTGAACAGAGCCAAGAAATAGATACCGACATGGGAGTTCATTCTTATCTATTGGCAAATTATTAGAATAATCCTTGTTATGGGTTTGACTCAGTGGAATTAATGCTTTCCCACAACTCCCAGGCCCAATTCAGGACCCAGCCATGAATTAGTCTGCATGCCTCCTGATTATGCCTGAGATGTACCAAGGAGGCACAAGCCCGTGTGCATCCACTGAGCAGATGCATAGGGTACAAATTCCTTACATAAGCTGCATATAAGATGCAATAAGATGTGTAATAAGATGTGTCTGCACAGAGCACACATGAGATTGGTCTGAGATGTCCTACAAACAGGTGCTCTGCATGAGTGCTATAGGCTGGGCAGCTGAATGTATGCTATTCCCAGGTGAAACGCCAAATTTATCAATTTCAATTTTCCTTTTTTCCCCATAAGGAGCTTTTCTAAGTAGAAACAGACCCATGCTAAATGGAAACTTTTGATACTGCCACATAGTGAGTTCAGGTGCCTTTGCTTCACTCTTGATCTATCACTGTGTCACTCACAGAAAAGAAAGATACTGGATTGGCCAGGAGACTTGAGATAATCCTGACAGTTTGCAGTCTGGGTCTTTTAGCTGGGGTTTAGTGAAATTTCAGAGATCTTAAGCAAAACATGTGGTACTTTACTGACCTTGTGCTCATTAGCAAGCCTAATTAGATACAGTGTAACAGCAATGGAACTCATAACTCATGTCTTAAATGAGATTTCCTAAAATACTGAAAAGAACCAGATCTGCAATTCTCATTGAAATCCAGTGGGAAATGACAAGCATCTCATTTACCTCAAGCGATAGGACCAGAGGGCAAGTTTAGATTATATGTTAGCAAGAAATTGTTATCTGTGAGTGGGGTGAAGGACTGGAACAGGTTTCCTAAAGAAGCTGTGGCTACCACATCCCTGGAGGTGTTCCAGGCCACGTTGGATGGTTCTTAGAAGAACTTTCTTTAGTGGAAGATGTCCCTGCCCATGGCAGGGGGGTTGGAACTGGACGACCTTTAAGCTCTCTTCTAACTCAAATCATTCTGTGATTCTATGAAGAACTCATGAAAATTCTGTCTCGGTAACTTTGTATAGTCTTCTATACATGTCATGTTTGCAAGTACTCTATGATTTCACTGCACAGGTACAAGTACAGACTGTAAAAACTATCCAGTATTGGATTTCTGAGCTATTTGTTGTTTCCTTTGTCATGAAAAAAAATATGGGAAACAAAAGATGCAACAGATACAGTGCAATAGTAAGGGTACTGGAAAAAATTGTCGCAACAGCATCTGTTGCCAAATGTTTTCATTGAAAACAATCTGCTGCAAACAATGAGATTTACTGCATTTAAAATGAAATTAAAAACTTGACTATTTTTCTCCCAGCTAGTTTTATATAAAAATGATGTTAATACTAGCCCTTGTAAGAATACAACTAGAAAGATGTCCTTGATAAATATTTTTAAAGCAGGAAACCTGCAATTGGTGTAAATAGCATGCCCAGCAAATATGCAATTACTAGCTCTTGGCCTCATTACCAGAGGATTTAATTACATTTATGTTACATAAGATTTTTTTCTCTGTCCGTCTTCCTAGGCTTTTTTTGCATCCATCTGTCCAATCGCATCCTAAGGGACCCAGGGAGTGTGAGAGAATGAGAGGCTGTTTTGTGTCTGTGTAAGCAGTTGTTCCACATCTACTCTTCTCTGCACCACACTGTAACTAAAAACCTATTCATTTAAGTCTTGAAATATATATTTCAAGCTGCATTCATTAGAAATGAATCTCCTTTCCCTTTCTCAACCGCATTCTTACAGGGTTATTGAAGCTTGAGCACTGAGTTCAGTCTTGGCAGGTCCCCACCCCCCTCCGAGGTCGAGGTTAAAGCCATATTTGGGTTCTTTTGTGCTGATGCATTCAAATTCAGCAGGGAAGTTCAAGAGAGGCTAGATGAGCCCTTACACTGCTTAGGCCAGTCTCCATTTCAGAGCTGGAAGGTAACAAAAAGTGCAAAAGTGAATTTGGTCCAGGAAGGTTTTGAACAGAAAGCCATAAATTAACTTTCCCTTTTTTCCATTCTTTCCCCCTTCTCAAGAGAAGGCATTTCCAGTTAAAGCTAAATTTGTCTCAGGAATTGGCTCTGTTCTTTCCAATTCTGCTGAATGCTCCGTTGCCAAGAGGGACCCCTAGTGTTTTTTTCAGGTTTTATCTCTTTCAGGCTTGTGGGGTTTTGTGTATAAAATACATATAAATGCAAAAATAATTAGGAACATATTATATACACATGTATATAGGCAGTGCAGGGTCAATTTTTTTCTGCAATGGACTCAAAACATGCACCTAATCTCTGTCTACATCTGCAGGGCTGACTGTTTTCAAAAATGTACTACATCCTGGGGAAAGCCAATTTTATAATATTGCAGTGATGATAAACACACTGAACAGGCACACTTGGTTATACAACATGTGACAAGCAGCAAAGGGCATTACCTTTTTACTACTATTCTGTGGCACCTTTTTAAGAGGATAAAAAGACAGATAACATAAACCAACAAAAGTGTTTGTGAAATATGCCCCTTTGGTGGCAAAAATCCTGAGATATGCCCCTTTGGTGACAAAACTGTAGTCCAGTCATGACACGGCTGCAATTCACCCAAGCCCACACAGGCATGGGAGTCACGGGCCTGATTTTCCCCCTACCCGGGGAGAGATGTGCACCTGGCAGGGGCTGCATTCTGCTGTCAGGCCTGACAACCTGAGACATTTGAAACATACTTTTCCTGGTTTTCCCTGGCACAGGTACAGCTTACCACACCAGGATAAGGTCAGTGCAAATGGGATGCCATGGGATGCCTGGGGAGCCCCTGTCACCTTCCCCAAAGAGTGCCCTCTGAGAAAGGACTGGTGGCCTGTACCACCCACCCAGATGCATTTTCTACATTTATAAGACATTTGGCAGCATCAGATTAGGATTAGTTTTTCTCTGTGATCCATACAGGAATGTCACCAGCTGGGCAAATATTGCTCATACACAAAATCCTTAAATTTATCTTATGTATTTTGATGAAATAGCTTTTGACTGGAGAAAATACCAATTAGGTGCAACAGAAATAAGCAGAAAAGTTAATTTTGATAGTCAGCTTATATTTCAAGTTGCCAGAAAATGTTGACCTTTTAAAACCAAAATGTTCTAGTTTTCCAGCTCAAAATGTTTTAGTAAAACAATGTGCACCAAAAGCAGTTAGAGCGAAATTCAGATGGAAATTTCTTTTAAGTAACCAAAAATAATAGAATACCTAATATAATTAATTCAGGCACTTGCTTAATATAAATTTTGAATATTTAGTCTTCTGCCTGTGTACTAGTGCCAGCATCTCCCCACCTTTTCCTGCTTTGCTCTCTGAGGGGCTGTGGTTAATGGCTTTTACCCATATGAGATTTTGATGTGTGGTTTCTTCTAATGTAAATAGGAACTTCTTCTCCAGTGTCTTTATGAGATGTTTTTCAGATGTGTCAGTAGTTTTCTTAAGGTGAAGCCTGTTTTCTAATCATGAGCGGTTCCCAGTTCTGAAATTTATCCATAACTATAGGAAAACATAGTTTTAAAATAAATTTTCCTACATGTAGGGTTTTACCTGGAGGATGAGAAAAGTGATAACTTTTACATTAACTTGACTACAAAACTTATCCCCTTTAGCATATCAATAAAACAAAAAAAATGCACATAATATGTTGAAATTTCTCTATAAAACTTTCTGCAGAACAACACTTTATTATCTTCTATTTTATAAATCATCTGCTAATTTATATCTCCTTCAGGTAATAAGAATTTTGACCTAATTTCTAAAGACATCTTAGCAAATGTCTCTTTTT
>VYZP01047988.1:3894-24788 GCA_013400635.1 Hypocryptadius cinnamomeus | reverse complement strand
GAACTAAAAAGTTCGTGTTCATCTTGGAGACATCCGGAGCTTTTTAAGTCCCTGGCACTGTTAACATATTTGCACATGGTTTATGTCTCAGCTTTACTGCATCACCAACTTTTATGAGTCAAGTCATAGGCAAAGTCTTATTGAGAGCCTTACAATTTTTTAATAACCATGTCATTTGGGGCAAGGGAAGGTGAGAACTAGAATGACTCCCAGGATTTTTTGAAATAGGTACTATTAAGATTAAAGTACCTAAGTAAGAATGGAAGGTCGAACAGTGTATTTTAATGTAATACATACACACACACACACACACACAGAGGTGTGTATTTGTCTGCTATAAATTGGAACTTTTGACAGAATAACTGTCATGTTCAGAAGTTTAGGCAGAAAAGTGTGGTATTCCTTGGAATGCTTTTGCTCAAGCCAGTAGCTGTTAGTTGCTCCATCTGTATTTAACAGATGAGAGCTTCTCTTGAGAGAAGCTCTTAGAAGACCCTCTCATCTAACCCTGGGTATCCTGTTGCTTATCCTAAAGTCTTGGTATAGGTAGATTATCTGACTCATAGTTCTCATGAACGTAAGAGATACCACTGCTTTTGGATTTAAGACTGTAGTTCGTCTCCCCAAATCCAGTTCAGTCATGCCTTAAGACCCAAATTATGATTTTGAAGGATAGTTTGCACTGGTTGGAACAATGGAAAGGATGAGTAAGACTGAAGTAACGTAATCCCACTCTGGCTCCTCTAGGTGTTCCTCCCTTTGAAGTTAGCAGTTATCCTACAGAGTGCTCATCATCACCTCTACAAGTTTAGACCCTGTGGTTTTCTCCAAATCGCAAATCACATCAATGAAAGGGCATTAGATATGGCTAAGCCAAACAAAATTTGCTAAGAATTTTAAAACAGCATCATTTCAACTGCCATCATGTAAGAAAAACAAACCACTTCTTTCTTGGTCCTGGAGAATTGTAGACATCAGTTCTGGCATCCACTAAGGAAGGAGACTGGATTAAGTCCCTGAATCATCATAGAATTGGGTTGGGTTGGAAGAGACCTGAAAGATCATCAAGTTTCAAGGCCCCCTGCCATGGGCAAGGACACCTTCCACCAGGTTGCTAAAAACACCGTCCAATCTGGCCTTGAACATTTCCAGAGATGGGACAACTGTAACTTCTCTGGGGAAATGGTTCAAGTGCCTCACCATCCTCACAGTAAAGAATTTCCTCCTAATACCTAATCTAAACCTGCCCTCTTTCACTTAGGTACATTCTTCCTTGTCCTATCAATACCCACCTATGTAAAAAGGCCTCCCTCTTTTTTATAAGCCCCCTTTAGCTACTGAAATGTTGCTCTAAGGTTTCCTTGGATCCTTCTCTTTTCCACGCTGAATACCCTTACTTCTGTCAGCCTGTCTTCATAGGAGAGGTGCTCCAGCGCTCGGATCATCTTCATGATCATCCTCTGGACTCACTCTAACAGCTTCACAGCTTTCTTTTGCTGAGGACTCCTGTGTCTGGGATCCTTCCCTCGGACTCAAAGTCTTCCACTTGGAGGTTATGGGTGCACAGTAGAAACAGATGATCTGGAACTGTGACTAAATACTAGCTGCAGTCAAGAAGATTAAAAAATCTATTTGGGCAAAATATGAACATATTATGCTTGTTGCCTTTTCCTCCAAATCTATCAACATGCAGAACATGATTACCACTATAAAACTACAATTTATTGTGCTTCTTCAAACTTTAATAAATTCAGTAACTTTAAACTGCTGTACTTTAGAAGCAGTTCACTACTTCAGACTTTGTGCTGTTTCTGCTTTAATGACCAGTGGAGACATAATGTGCATGTGCAGGCCAGATAAAGGAGGTTCTAATTTAACCTAATTAAAAATCAAGAATATTACCAGCGTCAGTATGGAGCTTGAAAAGATAATTGCTTCAAAAATTGTATGTAAGAAAAAATAAATTTAATTTAGAAAATGAAAAAATCCACAAAAAAACAACTTGCCAGCTTTTTAATAGTTCTTTCCATACTAACTAATTAGCCTCTTACGTTTTGAAAACTGCTCACGAAATGTTCTGTTAGTATTGAAGAGATTTTTTGATTTTCTTCATGAAGTCTTTTGTCTTGACATTTTCTTTCTTTCTTTTTTTTTTTTCTTTGCATATTCAGGATTTTTTGTCTTTTTCTTCTCTTTGGTCTTTGGGCTTGTTCTAAAATTAAACTAATAGTTTTGTTCTTAATTTTATCCATGAATCAGCTGAACAATTGAGCTCCTTCTGTGACTGGATAATTGTAAAAGATATTTGAAATCTTTATACAAATATCTTAAGCTATAAATACATTGTTTTTACTAGACTTTAAACTCAGGCCTTCCTTATGGGTTTATTATGTTTTATTCAGTAATGTGTAAAAATCAAACAGATTTCAGTGATAGAAGTTTCTTCAGGTATCAACAAGCAGATCTGGTTCCTTAATCCTGAGAAGATAGATTCAAAAGTATGAGAATGGCTGTGAAGAGCAGCCTTAGGTCACTAACAACTGGAGTGAAAGACTAAATCTTCTTCTGGGATGCAATGTAGCTATAGACTCCCATTATCTCCTATCTTCTGATACTATTCAAGCACTTGAGATAACCACTGCTGTTTATCTAATGCACTGGAAATTTTGTAGTAAAATAATGCTAATATAATGGTTCTTAAAGCACTTCTGGGGCTGTTATTAAGGAAGCAGGCAGAAGAATGAAGATATCACCACACTTGTTGATCTTTGCTTGTCATCTAGGTCCACATTGCCACAGTAAGAGTTAAGCTGCTTTACTTAACAGCAAGGAATGAACAAAAGCAGTTCTAATACCGGTGGTGTTACCACGTTGTACTTATCTAGGCAATAAGTTATGTCGTGTAATTGCAGGCTGAATTAGGTCTCACTTGGTCACATGGCTTATTCCAAATTGATGTTACTTCTGTTTGATTGTCCTTTCAGGAGCAGCAAAGTACTTCAATAAATGAATATGCTTGGGCAACATTTCCAGAACCGTTTAATACTACAAAATTAGGCAATTGCAATTCATGCAGCATATGACAGAAGAGCTAGAAGAGCTGTTACTGTCAGAGAAACTACAGAGCTTATGACCACAACTCATGATTTATTCTGAAGACTCAGTTGAACATAAACCAGTTGTAAAAATATTTAAAGCATAATATCTGATACATGTAAGAGAGATGGTCCAGATTTGGATGACAAGCAAAGAGAATCCCAACTACTGTTGTGTTTGGGACATGAGGTACTTTTAACTGAAGTAAGAAATTTTGTAGACAGTTCTTAAAACTTGTTTGTACAAAAATCCCTTTCTCCTGAGGGGGATACAGTTACTTTGTTTAGCTTCTAGGCAAAGAGCTTACAAACTGTCTACAAATAGGTCCTCAGTCCAAAAAGAACGGAAAAAGAGCAGTGACCTACTCAAAGTGCTCTGCAGTGGTTTGAAGAAACAAACATGAATCCCAGAAGCAGCTAGTGGAGTGTAAGTGCTTAAACTGATGTGCCCTACAAAATTAGTTTGGGTGGATGCAAGCTACAAGGATGCAGCTACACTGTCACTGTCTCCAGGCACACTTCATTTGCTGTTAGCCAAACTATATTTGGACTGTTTTCACTGCTAAATGTACAGCATGTCCTGTGTTTGTAGAGTCCTTAGCAAAATGGAACCCTGCTCTTGACTGACCTCTAGACTGCACAGTGATACTAATAATAAATACCAGGGAAATAAATGATGACTTAACACATTTGATATATTTCCTCCAGTATGAAAAAGCAATATGAATATGTACACCAGCACACTGTAAGCAGATTCTGATGTATGCTATATATTTTTAGCACAATGGCCTTGCTCCAGACATTTCTGACAACATCTTCTACTGTCTTTCATCATTTTGCAGTGGAGTTATGTAGGGTAGTCTAGATTCGAGGTAGCTGTGGTCTAGTGTTAAAACTAAAGTTGCATAAAAATGCAGTTTAGTAGCACCCTTTAGACAACTGCGGTGCAAACAACCGTTTGTTAGAAAAAATAAATGACTGAAGAAATGGCACAAATAACTTTTGTTCCAGTGTTCATGTGTTGTGCTGCAAAATAAATATAAGTCTAGAAGAGAAATTCACTTCCTCTGCTGCCTATTTTCTATGCTTTACTGTTTATAAATAATTGTTTCTATTAAAACTAATAAGAATATTTAGAATTCCATTGTTCTCCCTCTTATGGGACATGATAAACTTTTGCAAAAAGCAGAAGTAAATTCAAGGAAATTCAGATGTTGTAGAGGGCTCACCAAAAAGTTAAATATTGGTACTGATTATAGCAATATTTCTTTTGACTTCATGTAAAGGGAAGTTATGGGACAGAAAATAATGGTATTGGTAAAAGAAGAATACTATTACTTTATTTAGCTGAGATCTAGTCAACATCTTAAATTGTCCTCATTCTCACTGTGTATTAAAATGGTGCTGAGAGGTTCCAACCAGGACTTGGCATTAGGGAGACACTGTAAGATCTCCAATTTTACATACAGTCAGAGCAGGAATAGAGAGAAAGGAATTAAATGTGGAGTAGTTTTACAATGGGCCATAAAACTGCTTTTAAATCTGTGCATGGCATTGCTAACACCACAGTCTGAACTGGGAGAACTGATGAGGAAAAGGAAAAAAAGAACAGCAAGGATGGCAAAAAGGAAAGGCAGGAAGTAAAATGAAATGGAAGTGACTATACCCAACTGTTATTAAAAACATAATAATGCTGCAAAGAAAAGTACAGGAGGAAAAAAAAAATCATATGTCTGATATTGTCAGTGGATGCCTGATAATTCTTGCTGAAGCTGCCTCAGTAACTTCATGTGCCAACCTAAAGCATCAGACAGAAGAAAAACTGCCTGTAACAGCAATCTTGATTTGGTTCAAGGTGAAGCATGTGTGCTTTGTTTTATCTTCTCCTGCCTTCAAATACAAAAGAAAAATGCTGTCAACATCTGTGCCAGTTTAAAATTATTCCTAGTAATAAACTTCTATTAGTCATTTTCAGATAACAGTACAGAAAAAAATCCAAACAAAAAATGCAGCCATGATTAGAATTTCACGTACATAAAGTTATGACTGTGATTTACAACATACTTTTCAGGCATAGGAGTAAAGACATTCTCCCAAAACATCAAAGAGATTAAGGAAGCTCTCAGCAGAGACCAAAAGGAGTAGAAAAAAAAATGCCAAAAATGAGTAAGACTTTTTATTTGGCTAGGAAAAAAGTTTGTGGATCTGGTGGACCTGCTAAGGGCGTTATGTGAATAGATGTTGCTTGACATCCTGAGTGTTTTATCTGGACTACTAGCACATTTTCTTCCCTGGACTTAGAAGATGCAGCTCATCTCATATGCAGGCAAACTGCTCCTGCAGTTTTTTTTTCTTTAGATCATCACTTTGGTATCTCACCATTAGTTTTCCAAGCTCATTTAGTACTGTACTGAGGCAAGGCTATTTTGCATATCAATCTTCACTGCGCATCTTTAAGAAGGATGCTGGAATTAAGCCCCTGATGCCAGGGGTAGATGCTCTGCTCTCTGTCATGAATGATCAACCTAGGTAAAGCCACTTGTTTGTGGAGTAGGTTGAAAGAAGTTTTGCCAACAAAGATATTTGAGATGTTTGGAATTGCATTTAATCTTAACAGATAATTAGTGTTGTCTTCTTTGTTATGCAACTAAAATCTATGGAAAGAGAAACATATCACACCTCTCAGTTTCAGCTGTAATTACTGTGTGAGGGTTAGATGTCCCTGTGTGTTCATAGGTTTTGTGTGGTGTCTGTTCATAAAAGCAGTAATTCCTCTCCATTGTTAATAATTAAAAATAAAAAAGGAATAGGATAGACTGCATGAAAAAATGACCACCTGAGGTTTCACTGAAGAAGTTAGTTAGACTTGTGAGTAGAAAGAAACCTAAAAGATTGTTGGCCAAGCTGCTGTGAATGCTTTACATATTTGTATAAAACTATAGGCTGTGTATTCTTCTTCCATGAAATGTTAATTTTGTGTGCAAACTCATGGCTTTGGAGAGATGAACACTGTTAGATTCAAACTGTGACTAAAGGCCAATGTACTGAAGACCAATCCACCGAGAACTGTTAAACTCAATGATGCCACCTCAGGGTGTTTCTGGACCACAACTTCCCAGACTTGTTAAGCATTCTTGCTTGGCTGATTTCCTTTCCTTGTTTCGTGACAATTATTAATGCTGAATCTTCATTGCGATGCTCACCCTTAAACAAACATCTCCTCCTTTCCAAATGAGACATCCCCTCAAGATATTTCTCTTCCTTCCCAAATAGATGGGGATTTGGAAACAAATGCAGGAGAAATCACAGAACAGTAAATGAAAGGAAGTGACATCAAGTTGTGACAGAAAAAGTTATTGGATATTAGGAAACATTTCTTCACAGAAAGGGTTGTCAAGCATTGTAACAGGCAAGTAATTGACTCACCATTCCTGGAGGTATTTAAAGGATTTGTAGATGTGGCATGTGGGGACATGGTTTAGTAGTGGACTTGGCAATGCTATATTTACAGTTGGACTCAATGATTTTAAGGGTGTTTTCCAACCAAAATGATTTCATGAGTCTATAAAAAAATGAGATGAATGAGAAGAAATAGCATAGAGCACTCTCCGTAGCAATGGCCATTTGTGGAGCAAGAACTCTGGTCTGATTCAACATGTCTGCTTTCAAGGTGTAGCTGTAAAGCCTTACCAAAATAAGTTTTGCTTGTCTTGGGAATGGCAATACTTTGTTATTTCAAACAAATGCTTCTAGTGGAACAGGGTCAATAAACACTTCTCATGGTCACGGCAAAATTAAAGTGGAATATCAAAATTGTGCTGTGAATCCCACTTGCTTTTGACAACAAGTTAACTATGCAGCAGGAAAACAGGAACTGTAATCGAACAGGAAGTGTCACAAGCAATTTCAAGGGGTCCGTACTTTTGCATGTACAGCAGTTGCACTTTTTTGTGCTCCCACGGTAATTTTTCGGTCTCACTGTTGAATTGCAGATTTGGAGGTCAGAAGCACAGCAGCTGCCAGAGTAACCCTGTGCTTTACAGCCTGCGTTTGGAATCAGGCAGTTTTACTCAGGGCGGAGAGCCAGGGCACTCAAACACCCACTGGGTTGTCCTGTCAGCCGCCGGCACATTCACCCTCCCTCCTCCGGATGCGGCCCAGCCCCCACGGCTGGCGGCGGCTGCCTCGTCGGGACGGGGAGGGCCAAAACTCGGCGGCTGCGGCGCCGACGGAGTGGGAGGGGAGGGAGGAGGTGACGAAGGAGGAGCCGGAGGAGCCGGCAGGGCGGTGCTGCGCCGAGCGCGGCNAGGGGGCGAGGCGCCGCCGGCCCCTCCTGCGGCGGCAGCTCCGGCTCCGTGTCGGGGGCGCGGCGGTGGCAGCTCCGGCTCCGCGCCGCCTCCCCGCGGGCGGGTGTTATGGCCCCTTGGGGGAGCGCAGAGGGCTCCCCGGCTTGGAGGTCAGCGCAACTCCTGCTCCTCGTCGTCTCCTGCTGCGGTAGGTACCGGGCAGTGACGCCGCCCGTCCGCCTCCGGCTCGCGGGCCGGGAGGCGGCCGCGGGGCCTCTCAGGACCGCCGCCACGGCCGGCTGGCGTCCCCGTACTTACCTTCTCTGCCCTCAGCCCCGTTTCCTCCTTCGAACTCGACTGCTCCAAAATTCGCTCCGGGTTTTTTTTGTTTGTTTTGTTTGGGTTTTTTTGTGTGTTGTTAATTTATTTATTTATTATTTGTGGGGGTGGACGGAAATCTCCTCTGGGAAGTCCTTAAAACTGCGGCCGGGATTCTGGGATTTGGCCCAGCTGCCCTGGGCTTGCTCTCCCGCAGATGTGCGTTGCCGGGAACTCCGGAGTTGGCGCGGGGCCGCACAAACAAGCCAGCCCCAAATCCTCTGAGTCACGAGTAATTGCTGCCTGTGGATAATAGGGATGGATGCTTGGGAGATGTTCCACGTCCGGCCAGGACGAACGAGGCCTTGGGTCGGGGGCAGGGCGGCCCCTCCGGGCCGCGGAGTCGCGGGCTGGCACCGGTGATGAGTTTGTGACACATCAGCGCAGGCCTGGAAGACCTTCCAGGGACCTTTGCTTCTGCTCAGCCTGTCCGCACTTCATACCCGAATAGGATTTCATTCCTGGATATAAACCCATCTTTAAAACTGAATTGCTAATGAAAAATATTTGTGTAAATATACTGAGGTTGGTTTTTACAGGGTAAAGGTGGCCCAGTAACACATGACAGATCAAAAACACAGATGCTTGACAAAGGGAGTCTTGTCATGTTTTCTCAGGGAGTTATGTTTGTTTTATGAAGTCGAGCATAGGTTGTGCGCATGGGCCTCAAGCAGGAGAAGCAGCCTTTGGCACAGAGCTGGGCATGTGCCTTGCCCTGAGGAGGACAGCGGCAGGGGCCCTGCTTCTGCAGTTTCTGAAGTAGATGCCTTTGCTCTAAACACGCGATTGAACATAAGAAATTGGAATCTCTTTCACTGTTAAAAAAGCAAGCTTGTATTTGGAACATCAAGATATTTCATTTTTCCTTTTGCGAAGTGTTTTGTCCAGCACATGCCTGTGCTGTAACAATCAGTCCAAACTCTAAAAATGTAGATGTACTACATAAACTTGTGGGAGTGTTTCCCATTTCATATTTACATGAGTAGAAGAGTAAGGAAGACTTCTTCAAACAGAGATACGACTATGCCAGTACCTGTAACCGAGTAGATACACTGGTAAAGTTTAATTTTTGAGTGGGTATATTTGCATGAACAAAGTGGGATACTGACCAGTCTTAAATGCATATTAAGTAAAGCAAAAAAAATTCATGTCCAAAGGCAAACTACAAACGCAAACTGAAAGGGAGTTAGCTAATGGCGGAGCAGGAAGTGATAGCAAAAATCTCAGGTTTCGATATATTAAGCTGTTCTTCTGTTTGCATACTTAATGTACTTAAAAAAATTTAATTTCTGTGAAAAGGTTTTTTAACAAACTCAGTGTACTGGTTTTGTTATAGTCATCACAGAATTGAAATTAAAAGTCAAAATTATAATTGTGATATTCTTCATCAGCCTTACCTAAGTAAAACGTTTTGAACTGTGATTCTGTAACTTAGGTGTTACAGTCAGCATTTCCCTTACAAAAACTTAAATCACAAGCATAATCTTTGGTTAGAGAAAAAAAAACCAAATGAAGTTCTTTCTGGATAACGCTATTCATAGACCTTTAATCAAGACTTTTGGAAGTTCAGCCAAGAAGGCTTCATAAGTTTCTTCTGCCTTGCTGAGAAACACATCACCATCCATTAGTGCCACTGCCAGGAAGGAGAGGCGCTTCTGATTTTGATCAGCATGCTGTGTCACTTCATCCTCATGAGGAATTAGTTTCTCTTAAGAGTTTTTGTTAAAAAGGTCTGAAGTTCTGACCAGTTTCACTGCTCAAAGGAAAGGAGCTTTATCATTCCCAGGCTCTAGTATCTGAAACAAAAGCAAGCATTTATTCTGTAGCTTTCTCTAGCTTTCACTTTGATTTCTCCCATTTATTTATTTTGGGAGAAAAAAGTAAGAGTGAGAACTATGTCCTATTAAAGCATTTTAACTTCCTGTACAACTGCTTTTAGCTCTTCCAAACTAAACTGATTTAGTATTGACATGAATTTGATCAAGACTGCTGTCAGCATAGCTCTGGACTGTAATGTTGATGCTGAGCAGAGCCTTGCAGATATCATTATGTTAAGGCTTTGAATGCAGTAGGCAGTACCCAAGGTAAGTGCATGCTTGGAAAAACAATGGTGCATCACTTCAGTTGCCTTCCATTATGCTGTTGCACAGTTAAAATGTATAGAATTTTCTGCTAATTAAAATACTAAATTCACCAAGGTTGTTATGTGGGCATTGAGCTCTCTAGAGAATGTTTCTCTGTTTCCCTGTAGTTGGTGAATTTTTCAAACCTTCTTTCTGATGATGACTATAATTATAAAAAATTGAGAAGGAGGAATACTGATGAGTGAAATATTGGAATAGCACTGACTAACAAGAATTATGGCTTGGTAGGGCATTGGGCAACATTATTTTTTGGTTTATATTTCCAGCCTTCCTGTTGCCTTGAGAATTTTATATCCAAGAAGTAAATGATTTTATGTGTCTCTCTGTAATCCTGGCCTAGGTTTTACTGGGACAAGCATTAAGACATTTTTGCTTATCTCAAAGGCCATAACAGTTATCTGAGTTTAAAACAGAACCATATGTTGTGCAAGTAATTATTTTAGGGGAAAAAATGTTGTTTGAGAAATCAGTCCTGTTCTTGAGGGAAGTATTTTTCAAACCAAAGTTCTGTGATTGATCAGCTGTAAATTAAATAAATCTTGGAATCATATAATTATGTAGGTTAGGAAAGACCTTCAAGATCATAGAGTCCAACCACAAATCCAGCACTGCCAAGTCCATTATTAAACCACGGCCCTGAACGACACATCTACACATGTTTAAAGTACCTCCAGGGATGCTGATCTTTTTTTGCTGTAACATGAGCTTCAGTTAGAGAACTGAATTTCTGATGTTACCATTTTGTTTGATGTTTGTTTAATTCTTGTCAGGATGGTAGTTTATATCTGGTACTGTGATGGAGCACTTTCAGGACCAGTTTGTGAGGGATTGGTGTTCAGAGCAGAGGCCGAGTTATGAAAAGTCTCTGAGGTAGTATAGTGCAGAAACTAGGACATGCCTTCCTTTGGAATGGAGTCTGGAAGCATGGGTATTTGGCTTCTTCAGCTTTCTGGAAATTCAAACTTTATGTAGTCTTAACTTTATTTGTCACCTAGATATATTAATTTGAATTTCCGTCACACTGAGCAGAAGACTACAGGCAATTTCTGTAAAGTTTTGTACAGTTGGTAGCAGTCAGTGCAATGATACAGTCGATGAATCTCCCTGCTTCTGACTTCCAGATGTAAATGTGTGTCAAAAAATATTTACAGTAGTAGGACAGGGACAGTAAAAGAGTTCCAAGGTAGAAATGGCAGCAGAGGAGGTCAGTCTTAATTATCCGTATCTCTGGGTTGGTTTTTGGTTTGGTGGGTACCCTTGGAAGCAGTAATGGCTGAGAAACATTAGTGGAGATCATAAAAGGATTACTCCCCAAAATTGTGATTGAAACAGTGTTTTATGTTAGACTACTGAGACTACAGTGCTACTGATATTATTTTGTCCTGTTAAAGAAAAACATAGTACACTTACATAAGCTTTAAAACATTTAATTTTGGATTAGAATCATTCCGGGTTTCTGTGGTACAGATGTTGCTGGAAGTGATAACTATACTGAGTATATAACTCATTCTTCATTTGGTTCTAAGGGAAGACAAGTAAAATTGTCATAAAAGTTCACTTGTCAGGACCCAAACTTTACTTGGTGTCAGTTTGTTAATGATGGTGTGAATGAGGAAGAATAAATAGTTTTTTGGGTTCATTCACCTTGTTTGAAATAATAGCCTGAATCATGTAAGCAATTAAAGTCTGCCAGCCAGTTTACTCAATTTTCTGAAGAAGTTGAACTCTAAAGCCAGAACAGACTGTCCTAAACGAATCACTTGACTTAATAAATTATTATGTCTTAAACTCTTGAATGTCAGTCTTTAGTGATATTTTGTGATATACTGAACAGATATATTTTGCTAAGCTGTAAATCGTATTATTGGCAAAACCACTGCATTTAATTTATTAGAACAGTTTTGTATTCCTTTAAGAGAACATGTCCTAATTTTAACACTGTAGAAATTTATGTTGTCTAATAAGTTAATCGTATATCAACTTGTCCAAATGTGCACACTTTCAACTGACTGTTCAGAGCCAGTATTACATCTATAGTCAAAATGTCTGTGAAGTCATGTGGATAATATTTAAAACAATGTTCGTTCAAGGGGAGAAGAAAAAACCTCATAAGAAAAAACCTAAACAACCTCATAGCAAAAAGTTTGAAAAATTGAATATAAGGTTGTTGGTGTAATTGGTGTGATGCACTAAATGAGAATACTGTCAGCCAGAGAAAGAGCAGAGGTGTACTTGTAACCAGAATCATGACAGAAGCCATCTGACTCCATTCCTGTCATCAGAGCAGAGCATGTAATGAGGATGGCTTTTTCATCTGTTCTGTCATTGCTAGGAGAGGAAGAGCTCTACTGCATTGGTGTTGGAAGGACCTGACAGGTGAATCTGTTTGATTCTTTACTTCAGGCACTGCTGTTTTAATGTCAAATAGATGTAAATTGTATTAGTATTATTTTCAACTAAGCACTAAATATTTATTGTTTTGTATTTGGTCTGGCTAAACCTTAAAATTATTATCAGTCTTGTGGTTTGTTAGCAGATCTCAAATTTTTAAACTTTGTGCCTTTAGTGTAATGTGCCTTCACACATTATATACCTTTTACCAGATTCCTCAAGTTTCACAAGGTGTAGACATTATTTCCATACTTATTAAGTATAATTCACTAATTTCCTTACAGGTTTTTTAAAAATTCATGAGTACTGTTTGTACTGTGTAAATAGTGTGGTTTTGCTTTCTTAGATGTCTCTGCATTTTCTAGTTTTAGTGTTCCATTTATACTGTCCCAGAGAGTTAATGATTATGTTAAAATACTGGAACAACTGAGATATCTGGCTAGGCAGTAATTGAGAGAGTGTGATTTGTTGACAGCCTGGGATGTTTTTAGTTTGTATGCATTTCAGAATTACTAGCTGGTGTTTTTGCAGTACCAGTTATTACTTGAGGTGTCTGTTGGTTGGCAAAATTGAGCCTCCATGGTTTACATGGTTTTAAGAAAACACTGGGTACCAGTGCATTGGATACTAAAAAATTTGGTTGTAGATTTGGGTTCCTGTGTTCATCCCCTCAGTAGAAATAAATGCTCAGAGTGGTTTATAGCAGGCTGTATGATACCATACTCTGAAGTACTGTGAAGTATTTGTGTTGTTGTAACTATGTTCTTTTTTTGTTCCCTACACTTGATGTGCTGCAGTTGTTACTTCACTGATGATTCATTATGCAAAGCTTTACAATTGCTTTGAAATATATGCTATTGATTTTTGTGAGTATCTAACTAAAACTACTGAATTCAGCATAATTGGCAGATCAGTGCAAACACTTCAAAAATGCCCTAATCTAAGTTGTGGTTCGGACTTGTTTCTCTGAACAGCTGCTTTAAATTTGGGTGTGCTGTTTACTTTTGGTGCATTGTAATCGTGGTTGTGGTGTCTTCTTATCAAGGCTAGCATATTTAATAGCTATGTACTAGATTTTTTTTTTTCCTGCTCTTCCATTTGACACTGAATTTTAGGTTATGAGGGAATTTCTGTATGTCTTTCTCAGCTGTTTTGTGAGGAGCAACATTTTGTGACTAGTCAGGAAGTTAGCAAACAAAAATAAGAGCCTCCCCAAAATTAAGAAAGCTTACAAGTAGAGCATATTTTGAAGGGAAGGAGGGAGTCACAAAACCATTTGGTTTAGTAACTTGAGTCAAGGTGGTTTCTCACTTAAGCATCTTGTGAGTTTTAGTACTTACAGGACTTTCCGAGATACATTTATTTGGTTGCGGAATTTTTTGTTGTGCAAGAAAGCTCAACGTGCTCACACTTAGTAAATCATAAATTCCGCAAAGCGGTGAAAGTGAACTAGTTCTGATTCTCTGTGAGTGGAAAGTGCATTTGAACTATATTTATTGGGATGGGAACTGCATGTTTCACCCATCTGATTGGGTGTAATTCATGACTACCCTTTGCTTAACCTTGCAGATGTTTCCTCTGCTAAGTGGAAGCCCCTGGGACTGGCTGTGGGTAACCAGAGCAGACATGCAAAGTCAGTTGTAGCCATACAACAGTAGAATGATTTTCTTACAAGCAGTGTGAGCACACTTTGGCGTGTGGTAAAAGTCTGTAATGAAGTTGCTTGTATTTAAAAGTTAAGAAAAAAATTAGTCTGCTAGAGGGCCTTGTATCTTGGTTTTATTACTCCAGCTTCATATGCATGTATTGGGAAATAGAGATAAGTTCCTCTGTAAGTACAGAAGGATTGTGAGAATAGTTATTTTGTGGAAAAAATAAGATTTTCTTCTAATTTATATTTAGTGTTACTAGAAATAATTTTGTTCTAGTCAATGATGTATCTTAAAAATTTAATGATCCTACTCATTTAAGGAGCTGCTCCTTTAGAAAGAACTTCTCAATAACTGAAGGCAAGCAGTTTAGAACAGAAAAATGGAATCTTGTTTGATGTGCCTTTTAGTGGGAAGGCACACACATTCATATGCTCTGACTTCTAGATTTTAGCTGTATATGAATTTTCATAAGACTTTGCTTAATACCTTTTTTCCTATGCTTCACAAAGGGTATTAAAATTCAGTGAATTAGTATACCTGGGTAGGCTGTTTTCCTTCTATGAAATTGTATGAAGTAGCTCAAGTAAAAGCTTCCATTAGTGATATCATAGTAACTGGGACTGAGATAATGAATACATCACATGCAGTAAACAAATCCATATATATGTGCTTCTCTTATCACATAGATTTAAGTGGAGACTTTAACCTTCCCTTTCTTTATTTCCTGCACATAGAGTTCAATAGAGTAATTTTCAAACAGAGATTCATTTCAGAGTCCTAATTAAGGTGATTTTTCTGTTGTTTGTAATGTTGTTGTATTTACTTCAGCCTGCTCTTCATATTACTAAAGAGCAGTTACATTTTTCCATTTGCTGTCTTCTAGAGAAGTGCTTAGGGAGAGTGCACAGGGATTTAACTGAAAATGTGTGTTTATACCACATTGAAATATTTGTAACTGGACTTGAGAGAATACATATTTCATTTTTTCCAGTTTGTAATTTTTTAAAAGTATGGAGAAAGAACATATGTCCTTTCCATGATCTGAACATCAGTTAAAATTATCTGAGAGAGATGTCTACTCTTAAGTCAGGAAGATGAATGTCATCAGACACGTGACTCTTGATCACAGCAACTTGCAGCTGGAAGCACTGACGGGGATGGATTTGGGTGATTGTATAATTAGCAGAAATAGCTTCCCTTGTCAGGACACCTCCCATTTGTCATGTTTCCTATCTAAAGGTACTGAACAAGCAGTCAGTTCCATGGCTAAAGTTCAGCTGGTGTCTGTGGTTGGGGAGATTCATGAAGACAAGAGAGCTGAGATGGCAAGTGAGGGAAAGACTGGGATGTCTTGTTAAGGCGTGGTCACAGCTAAAGGTGGCAGAACTGTTCTTCAGATTGGAATAGGAGGCCAAGATGTCTACAAGAACAGCTGGTTTTTAAGAGGTTGGGCAAATAGAGGGGAGGAAAGGAACCATCCTTTTATTTTGAGGGTGTTATGGTGGCTGAGTGAACGTCTAATCCATCTGAGAGGTTACTGTTATGGGCAAGGAAAAGAAGGGGTTTGAATGCAGAAAGAGCTTGGAAATTGCTTGAGGTCTTGATCTGTGGCTATCCAATTATTCTCAGGCAGAGAGGTATTACAGGAACATTAGATTCCTGCATTTGACCTGTACTTTAGCAAATAAGTGAATAAACAAGTAGAGCTCTTTGAACATTTTGTGATTCTGTGAATGGCTTTCGTCAATATTTTTGAGCTTCTTTTTTGTGATCCCGTTTCTGGCTGATACTGGCATTTGGCGTTTCTGCACTCCAGCAGCTTTACTGCAGGATGTGCCTGGGAGCTGCATGTTTATAGTGTCCAGTTACTACTGACCTACCTCCCTGTTGTTGGTGATCCAGCTAATGCTGTTTCCAGTGCCTGTTGCCTAGGTGTCATGTAGTTTTGTCTCACTTCAATTCCAGATTTTAAATTATCTGTTGTGTCTGTCATCTATGCGCACTGTAACAAAGCCTCAGTGGTATCACAGTTCTCATGCAAATGACAATCCAATATACCACAGCTGAGTGATAATGTTACTAACTTCTTTTTAGGTCCACAATACTAGCTTTCCAGTTTTCCTCATCCATTGTGGAAATGTGGGATAGTACAGAGGCCTTTTGCCTTTACACTATAAATGAGTAAGGCTTGAGGGAAAGAACTGTACTTTTGTTGTCTTGCCATAGTGAGAAGCACAGTCCACTTTCCCCACTGTCAGTTGGAATTGCAAAGCTTATGTGTAGAACTGTAGTGGGCACCAGAAGGGCACCCACGAAAACCACTCTGACTCCCTTCTGCAACTGGATGGGGTAGAGAATGTATAACAAAGGGTTAATGGGTTGAGGTAAGGTCCTGGAGAGAGCTCACTCACCAAATACTGTCATAGACCAAACAGACTCAAGTTAGAGATATTAACTGAATTTAACAAAATTGGAGCAGGAAAATGAGAAGTAAAAACAGACCTTAAAACACCCTTCCCTTTTTCTTAACTCTACCTCATCCCCACAGGGAGACAGGGAATAGGGTTTAGGTCACTTCATCCCTGGTGCTGCTCAGGGAGAGGAGTCCTTCTTCTGCTTCAGTGTAGTGTTCCTTGCATGAGAGACAGTTCTCCATGAACTTCTCCAGTTCCCCATGGGCAGTAGTGGGAACTGCTGCATTCTTCCTTGGGGTGCAGTCCTTAAAGAACAGCCTGCTCCAGCCTGGATTCCCCACAGGGTCACAAGTCCTAGCAGGAAACCTCCAGTGTGAGCTTCACTCTCCATGAGGTTGCAGATCCCTGCCAGGAGCCTGTTCCAGCATGGGCCTCCCATGCTGTCACAGACTCCTCTCAACATCCACCTGCTGCAGTGTGGGTCTCCTCCACAGGTGCAGGTGGATCTCTGCATCCCTGTGGTCCTCCATGGGCTGCAGGGGCACAGCTGCCTCACCATGGGCTGGCTGCACCATAGTCTGCTGAGGAATCTCAGCTCCAGTGCCTGGAGTACCTACCCCGCCTTCTTCTCCACTGATCTTGGTGTCTTCAAAGTTGTTCCTTTCACATGTACTCACTTTGCTATTGTCTGGTCACAGTTATGTCTGCACACTGACTTTTTTTCTTCTTGAAAAAAAGAGGCTTTACCACCATTTCTGATGGGCTCAGCCTTGGCCAGCAGAACATCTGTCTTGGAGCTGGCTGGCATTGGCTCTCCTGGACACAGTGGAAGCTTACAGCAGATTCTTGTGGAAAGCCAACTCCTGTAACCCTCCTGCTACCAAAACCTGACCATGTAAATGCAGTATAGGTGCTTTTAGGGTCCATGAGGAGTTTTCCTGGAATAAGCAATTCTATTTTCTAACTGTGCAGAGTAGTAGGAGCACCAGTGCAGCTGTCCTACACAGTGATGCTATCCTTCAAGTCAGAGCGGCCCAGAGAGTAAAGTTAAGGTCATTGCTGGGGAGTTGAGAGACATCCTTCACTCCTATGGAGCAGAAAATTTTATTGGTGCTTGATAGTAACTTTTTAAAAATTAATATCTTGAAATATTCAGCTGTACATCAGTCTTAAAATGTTAAGTAAAAGCATGGAAGCCAGGAATATGTGTGTGAGAATTAAGTGAATAGATCTGTGTTTGACTTCCTTTCACTACTTTTCTGGAACCATCCGTATTTTGCAGCTTTACAAAGGAGGTCTATCTGAAGTCTGAGATAGTAGTTTAAAGTGTTGATCATAAGGAATTCGGCATAAAATGTAAAAGCTTTCAGAAATGATTGATGATTAAAATAAAGCTGAATTTAAGTTTTTAATCTGAGGTCTTGCTGACCATACTGCGTATTTGGAAGCAAATAAAGTGCTCAGAGTACCTGATTTGAAATAAACATGCACAGTTTCTCAGGCATGTGTGTTGCTCAACTAAAATGATCACATCAAAAAATTTTTGAGGGAGATGAGTTACTGTGATTGTAAGGAGGTCTGAACTAGCTTTAAATTTGTTTGAACGTGATGTCTAAATTACTGCTATGAACATAAGGATCATGCTGTTAGATTCTTACTAAGCAACTCCTTTATGCCTGTACTGAAATACATTGTACTTTGATGTATTTTTGAAATGTCTTGATGATACTTAAATTTATTTAGACAGGTAATCAGAGTTTGGTTTGCACTTTGTGGAGTTCCATTGTCCTGAGAGTGCTTTTCTCCCAGATCTGGAAATCTGCTGTTAAACAGGGATGATATGTACTTAAATTAGCAATATACTTCATTATATAAAGGCAGAAAAATAGGAATTTGAACATGTAGGCATTATGTCTGACATTGATCTTGTACTTGTCACCATGCTGTGTCACATTTTTTGCTATTTTAAAATTCACTGCCTCCCTTTAAAAAGGCTGTAGGAGCAAGTGCTGAAATTTGTTATCAGGTTGGCTTTTAATAGAGTGAAATGTATGTAAAATGAAAGTATTTTTTTTACCTTTTATTTTACAGCTGAATTAATGCATTGAAACCTCCTCTTCCAGCTACATTTCCCAAAAAGGAAAGCCATACCTATTGGAACCTTGGAACCTTTTAGATGCAGAATAAAGTATCACCTATTGTGGCGTGATCCACAATCATCTAAAAAAACCCAAAGCACTCATTTGCGACACCTATACAGTGGTGAGGACAAAGGCCGACGGAAATGTCATCTGTGTGGCTGCCTTTGGCCACAGTAAGCCTAACCAGTTACCTTCTGGGGACTGAACCAGCTCAAGGACTTCGAGTGATTACACAAATGTCTTGAGAAATCACATTGTCTTGGTGCCCTAACACTGATAATGGCAGATTCCATCTAAAAGTTGCCATGTAATGTCAGTGCTGAGCCTCTGAGTACTTCTGCAGATGATCCAGAAAGAAAAGGGAATAATACAAGGGAATAATAGTCAACAATCAGAGTGAAGTATAAATGGTGTAAGAATTTGCAAGTATGCTGTCTTCACAACATCTGCTTTATCACAAGTAAACCTTACTCTTCAGTTTTGTAGTCTCTATCAATTTGAAAATTCTCCCTAATTTTAGAAAGTTGTATATGTATCTACCATCAATAACAGAGGAGGAATGGAAAACTCTGGTACAATGAAATATTCCAGGTTTCCTTTATACTTGTTTCCCAGAACTGAGCCTCTTCTAGAGATACCCTTTTTGTTTCTCAAAAAGCCAACACACAGCAAAGCCAATGCCCTTAAACTGTGACTTACTATTATTATTCATTAGACAAAGTTACTAGTAAGGAATTGTAAAGAATGTAATCTGCTTTCATCAATGCAAAAGTGTAACAATGCTTTTCATGTGCATTGGAAAGAATCTACATCCAGAAGAATACAACTGCCTGTCAAGGTTGGTAAATGGTATTAACATAAGAAAGTAATATATTTTTCACTTAGCTCTTTTTCCACAGCATTATTCATCCCTTTCTTCAAAAAACCGCTCTTTTTATTTTATTTTTTTTCCAGTCATACACAGGTTGAATCTGAGTGTCCCAACAAATGGCTGTTGTTTCTTTACCTAGTTTGCTGTTAACTTCAGATGTGGTCTCTCTTTATAAAGGAGCATGTATGTACCTAGTGGTGACTTGCTAGTACTGGGCTTTCTTCTTAAAAGAATAGGCTTACTCCAAAAGCATACTATAAACCTCACTTGCATCTGAATTTACTGTGCTCCAAGATGGGGCATGGTTGGTAGCAAGCCTTCAGTAAATCTTTTTTTTTAATATATTTTTTGCGTAGTCTCCTAAAAGCTCTTGACTACCTAAATAAGGTTTAATTATTAAGATAGACTAATACTGACAGTATTCCTGTAAAGTATGTTGAGCAAGGTAGAAGCTGAAGCACAGAAAATAAGTAGCTGTTTCATGGTTGTGCGTGCATAGAGTTTGTCACTTCACATTTCTGATCCTATACTGGTTCTGTGTGAGTGAACTGGGGAGTCTTGGTTTGGTGTAATTCAAGGCAGAGTCAGTGTGGGAAAAGGCTGCTTATTAAAGGAATGTGGGGCAACAGGAGTGTGACTTAATGATCTGAACTCCTCTGCAGAGAAGTCTCAATTCTCAGTGTAGGCAGATTAGTCTGGCCCTTAGAGGGAAGATACAGAATGAAGAGTTGTCCTAAATTATTTAAATGCCAACAGCATCCTTCTGGGAAATACCCAGTTGCTGAGTTTTTGTTGTGGAAGTGGAAATAGGCTACTTTCAGAGCAGTGTCTGTTCTACTTTATTTAAAATTCCAGCTCTTATCCTTGTCTGGTTTTACAGATGTTACTAACAACTGATTTCCTCTCATCTGCTCGTTAGAAACACAGTCCATTGTATATTTCAGCTGTGTTTAAGTGAGTGGATGCAGAGTGCTTTAAGAGTTTTAGTGATGATCTGCTGCTGCAGCTTAAAGAGCTCCTTCAGACCACATACATTTTCTTGGAAGCAGAGGTAGAACATGCTTTATCATGGGTTACTGTATTCTATATGGAATCTGTTACACTTAGTAACAAATCTACAATGAAACCTCTATGTTGGAATACATATAGAAATGTAAGGGTTTTTTTGTTTAAATTTTTATTAGCTGGATTTTTGGTACTGTTACTCTTTTGCCAAACGTTGAAATAGTCCAAAGTGTTTGGAAGTTGTGGGGAGTGTGCAGATGTGCACAACCGAGTGATCCACAGGAAGTGAAGCTTGAATTGATAGTTACATTGTTGGGTAACAGTGAATAACCTCAAATTAAACAACTGAAGTGGCTTTTGGAGGATGAGGTTGTGAACTGGATGGACAAAGGAGCAGGCAGTTACTATGTAACTTGGCATTCAGTCATCTAGTGTTAATCAGAATCATTCTTGTTAGGGTTTTCCACAGAGAGAGTAATTTTTTTTTTTTAATATATATTATCCCATATATTTTAAT
>VYZP01047980.1:6911-18889 GCA_013400635.1 Hypocryptadius cinnamomeus | reverse complement strand
GCAGCCATGCTCTTCCCACTCCAGAAATCCCATCAGCTGGATGGATTGGACACCGTGGATGTGCCTGGAGGAGCCAGGGCAGAGAAAGGGCAGAGAGCCGGGAAATGGGAACCACTGGGCTGTCCCAGCACTGTCCCTCCTTCCCTGGCTCCAGAGGGACCTCGGCCACCAGAGCTGGATCCCATCCCTTGCACTTCTCCAGAGAGGGAATTGTACAGCAACACGATGGCACTGTGCTGGCTGCCCCGTGGAATTCCTGCTGCTATCCCCCATCCTGTTCCCATGGAATTCCTGCTGGGATCCCCCATCCTGTTCCCATGGAATTCCTGCTGGGATCCCCCCACTCTGCTCCCATGGAATTCCTGCTGGGATCCCCATCCTGCTCCCATGGAATTCCTCCTGGGATCACTCCACTCTGCTCCCATGGAATTCCTGCTGGGATCCCCCACTCTGTTCCCATGGAATTCCTCCTGGGATCCCCCACCCTGCTCCCATGGAATTCCTGCCAGGATCCCCCCACTCTGTTCCCATGAAATTCCTGCTGGGATCCCCCACCCTGCTCCCATGGAATTCCTGTCGGGATCCCCCATCCCAGGGATGTGGCCACAGCGGTGGGACCAGAGCTGCTCCAGCCTCCTCCATTCCCTGGGAGAGCGAGCTCAGCCCCATCCCTTGGGAGCAAAACACTGGCACAGCCCCAGGCCTGGGATTGCTTAGTTCAGAGAGCGAGGAAAACCAAATATTTTCCTTCTTAATTACCATCTTTCAGGCAAGCAATTATTCCTCCTGTGTGTCACTCAGCCTAATGACGAATTCCCAATAAAAGCCACGCTGGGCTGCAGCCTTCAAAGGCAGGAAGCAGATTTTGAAGCAGATTTTGGAGTTAATCTCCTTTCACAACAAGCCCCAAATGATGGCTGTGTTTATCCTGGGACAAAACCCATGGGAATGAATGAGTCTGAAAAGGGCAAGGAAATTTCTTTTTTCCTGGATGGGATATTTTTTGCTATATTGTTATTAGGGAAAGGGAATAATAGAGGGAAGGGCTTTGGAATGGTGGCTGAAAGGTGGCAGCAGGTGAGGCTGGATCTCCTCTGGAAGAAGAAGCCGTGGATCTGCAGAACATTGGTCCAAACTGTGCCACCCTCACCCTCCACGAGGTTCTCCTTTCCCCATCAGCATTCCAGCATCCACTCCCCACTTGGAGTTGGGTTCCAAATCCACCAAATCTCCCACAAACGACCCAGAGCCTCCCCCAGCAGAGCTTTGGGGGTTGCTGGTGGTGCTGGGGTGGTTGAACACAAGGAATATTGAAATTCTTCCAGGTTTTAGGCCTGCCCAGGGTTTCATCTCAGGAATGATGCCCTCATCCCATTTCTTGGTGGCTGAAGAGCGTCTCCAGGCCACCTGCACCGTCCCTTCCCAGGATAATTCAGGCTGCCTCAGGCTCGCTGGAGGAGCTGCAGCTCCTCGTGATCCGTGGGGATGTGGGTGTGGAAGGAGTGGGACATGCCTTGGTCCAGTCCTGACCTGCACTTGGGATTTGGGAATGTGGAGCTGCCCAGTGTGGACAGTCACAACATCAAAGTGCTCTGATCCACCCCAGGCAGGTCTCTCACCACTAATGGCATTTTCTTCCTCAAAAACTCCAGAATTCCTTCCCCAGAATTCCACATCCCCACGCCTCAGACAAGACAATCCTTTCCCAGTGGGGGAAATGGGAGAACAAAGCCCAGAGAGACATCAAAGTGAGTGAGATCTGGAATTCTGGCTTGGGGAGAATGAGAAAAATTCCATCTCCAGAAAGATGTGGCAACAGGAGCAGTGCACTGGGAGGAACACTTTGGGAAGACACGGAAAAATTGTGAAACATCCCCAGGGAGGAATCAGGGGTTCAAAGGTAGCAGAGGATTTGAAAAAGAGAAGGAAGTGACTAAAAAAAAAAACCCAATTAATATGCAAATTGCACTGAGCAAAAAAGTTCAGGTCTGGACATGGCACTGCAGAAATCCAGGTGGGAAAGATGGAAAATCCCAAGGCAGGTCAGGAGGGATGGTTTCCCACAGCCTGGAATAAATCCGAGCTCCGGCCCAAACCTGTGGAGGTGCCTTCCCTCAATCTGTGGGACACTCACAGCCAAAGGAGAAGGGATTGTGGCATTCCAGAGCTTCCAGCCAGGAATGAGGCACCAAAATGCCTTTTTGGTTTGGTGTTTGGTGTCCCTGGCTCCTCTGCTCAGGGAGTGGTGCCGCTGTCTCTTTGGGGGGTGATGGGGATGCAGATTTTCCACTCCCAAGCTGTTTGTGGAATGTGGAATATGCACCTCCTACTGCGAGGACTGGAAAAGGGTTAAAAATATTCCCAGCTGACAAATTCCCTGTTCCCCAGACATTTCAGAGCTCGGGACAGCTCTCACCTGCTGCTGGTGGAGTGTCTGGCAGGAGAACAACACCCACCAGGAAAATGCCAACGCAGGAGCCTCAGTCTCTTCAAGAAACACGTCCCACTCCGTAGGTTTTTCAGGAATTAATTGCAAAGACATTTCTGGGGTTTGTTGCAATGGGGGTTGCCATGGCAACTGCTCCAGCTACTCAGGAAAAATAGGGAGGGCTCCCACTGTCACGGGGGCCATCTGTCCCTTCCATGGGGGGTCATTTTGAAGCTCTGCTCCAACCTCCACCAGCCAAATCTTCTTTTTAAGCCTCTGAAAGTCCTTGGTATGATTTATCAACCAGCTCCTGCCCTCAATCTCTGTTTCTTTTCTCGGCACTGACAGGATAATTTCCTTTCTATCGCTGCAAATTAAATTCTAATGAGGAAGCTCTGCATTTCAATGTGATGGAGAGCCAAGATGCACAGGAGAATTGAATCCATCAAGGATGGAGGAGAAGGGATTAAATAGGAATGCCTGAGGGGCAGGAGCCCTCTGGCAGGCTTGGGAAAGGCAGTTCTGTTGACAGGACAAGAGGGAACGGTCTCACGGTGGGCCAGGAGAGGCTCAGGTTTGGCACCAGCAGGAATTTCCCCATGGAAAGGATGGACAGGCCTTGGAATTGCCCAGGGAGGTTTGGAGTGCCCATTCCCGGAAGTGTCGAAGGCCTGGACGTGGCACTCAGAGCTCTGGGCTGGGGACAAGGTGGGCATCAGGCACAGCTTGGACTCCTGGAGGTCTTTCCCAACTTCAGCATTTCTGGGATTCTCTTTTCCCCCTAATGATGGATTGGGATTTTTTGGGTGGATTCAGATTCCCCTCTGAGCTGAGACCACAAAATCTTCATGGATGGAAGTTTGAGCAGCTCCTGGGATGCAGAGATGGGCAGGAAATGGAGCTGAGTGTGGGTTCTTCCCTGCTCCACACCTGGGGGTGCTCCTGGGGCACTCTGGGGGGCACAGGACACCATGGCCACAGCAATCCCATGGACCCCAAATCCCACCGGGAGGAAGGGGCTGGAATCTGATCCAGAGGGGATTTTCTGTTGTGGTTTCTCTGGGACGTGGCAGCAGCGACAACACTTCCATGTCCACAATGGAATATTTTTTAAATCTCTATTTATTTCATGCATTCAGGAACTGAAGGATTTCCCCAAAAATTAATGGTGGCCATTAAAGACCAGGAGATGTTCATTTGAGTCAGCAACATTTATAAAGGAAACTCTGCTGAGTTTTTTGAATGCCAACAAAGAATTTCTGCCAAAATTTTGCACAATATTTATATAAAAACCTTTAAAGTTGAGTATTTCTTCACCTTTTCCCAAAGGACTTGTAGTGGAGAGCACTTGGTATTGGGAATGGAGATGGTGATCCTTGGCTTCCGTTCCCAGAGGTTCAATGTCAAAATGATGCAGGAAAAATATTTTGAGTTGTTTCTTATGGGTTTTTAAAATTATTTTTTGGATTTTGACTTGATGTAATGTTAATATAAGAAAAATGCTCTCTTTGTTTACTGATTTTGAGTGCTCCTCCTGCATCATGGAGCTTTGCTCAAGGATTGGGAGAACCAAAGCACCATTCCCACTCCCATTTCCCAAGGACTGGGAAAGCCAAACCGATGGCAAGAGGGGTTTTAGCAGCTCTGGTTTCTCCTCGTGGGGAAACCTCTTGCCTAGGGGACATTTGAGCTGCTCTGAACTGCATTTATGTCCTTCACAGCAGTGAGGACATCCCCAAAATTCCCACACATTCCCAGGATCATGAATCATCTCCAGATAATTTCAGCTGAGTTGGAAGTCATTGGGAAAGGGGCAGTTTGGGGGCTGAGGTGCTGCTGAGCTCTCCTTCCTCTCCTAGATGGTCCCAAGGAATGGAATTAGAGGATTCCCGCTCGTTAATACCTGCTCTGATGAGCTCCAAGGTCTTTTCCAACCTAATTTATTCTGGGATTCCGTAAATATTTCACTCTGGGGGCTGAGGGAAGGTCTGGGACCATCTTCACCCCACCCTGGTAGTTTCAAAAAACAAATCTCACATTTAACATCTCATCTTTAAATTGCCTGAAAATCTTGGAGTTCAGTTCCCTCAGGAATTTGTCCCTTCCTTCACAGCATCCGTGGGGTGGGGACTCTTCAGGAAGCTCTGAAGATTGTCACTTGAGCATCTGTATGTTATCCCTTGAGCATCTGTGTGTCTGCAGCTTCTTCCTGGAGGAAAATCAACCCAAATTATCTTTAAAGAATAACCCAGGGAGCAGCTCCCTGGCTTCTCATTATCCCAAGAATCAGAACAGCTGAATTTCAGAACATTCCTGCATCCTCAGCGTCACCGAATTCAATTCAGGCATCTTCAGTTCTGGTTTAAAAATATCTCTGAAGGAACTGCAGGAAAACTGCAGAGAGCTGAGTTCTCCATGAGATGTTTTCTCCCAGGTGACAGGGCTGACTCGAGTCTAGCTGGATCCTGAGTGAATCCTTCCCAAAACCCCCGCTTGGGATGGTTTCCAGAGCTAAAGAGAAAACAGATCCCCACCAACCCCACCCTGGGCATTCCTGGAGCTCTGGCAGCCTCGGGGCCGTGCCCATTCCCTGGGGAGCCTGGGCAGTGCCAGCACCCTCTGGGGGAAGAACCTTGCCCTGATCTCCAGCCTGAGCTGCCCTGGCCCAGCTCCAGCTGTGCCCTGGCTGCTGTCCCTGTCCCAGAGCAGAGATTGGAACCCGTTAATTTGGGGAATCTGGGAGTTACAGCCCAGGTTCCAGTGGCAGCTGCTCCGAAGTGACCATCAAACTCTGGGTTCTGTTTTCTGGTTTTCCCACTGTCTCCATCTCTGCTGGTGGGCCTGGACCTGAGGAAAATTTCCCATATCCCAAATTCCCAAAGAAAGGAGACAGAGCTGTGCTTGGCTGTGCTGATGGGACACCTCGCCAGGGGCATAGAAGATACGGTGTTTTGTGGGAATTTCGGCTTCCAGGGCACCTCATTGGCCCCCAGGCATGGCCTGAAGTAGGGAATGGAAGGCACAGAGCTGGCAAAATCAAAAAAGTGTGTTATAATCAATTTCTGATGAATTTTATGATGTTTATTCATTTATTTTCCACTTCCTTTCTTGTCCTTCACTCTGGCTTGGACAGCCATCCCAGAAGGTTTGCTGTCAAAGCAACATGAGAGATCAATAAATACAAAACAATAATTTTACCAAGTCCAGCTACTGTTCTAATTCCAGCTCTATTTCCCCAGGCCACCAAGGGCACAGGAGATTTGTTCTTCCACCAACCAGACCAAGCTCTAAAGTTTTGGCTGTCCCAGAACAATGAGAGCTGATGCAGCAGAATAGTTAAAAAACTTCCTTAATTTGTTCTTTTGACATGAAAGGCTCGTTGAGCAGCTTTGAAAAATTCAGTCAAAACAGCTCGTAGCAAGTCCAGGGCAGGAACAGACCTCAAGCATCACCAGCTCAGCTCTTTGGTAGGTGAAGGTAAACAAAAATAACATAAATCTCTGTTTCAGAGGATGAATCATTCGTGCTGTTGGGTGAAGCGTTGGTGAAAATCCAGGGATATCAATAATTGTGTTTTCCCTTGCTTTAGCCCCCACTTACAAGAGGGTAAATTCCAGTCGTTCACTGCCTTAGATCAGCAGAAATTCTCGACTCAGGTGAGGAAAACCCTTCTCCTGCCAGGCTCTGTTTGGGTCCAGTCTCAAGGAACAATCCTGGCCCCTTCCCTTGGTGCCGAGTGAAAAACCAGAGCCCTGCTGCGCTCAGGCAGGTCCATGGAGGAGTTTGCTCCAGGAGCACAGGGAACGAGCCTGTGCCGAGCCCTGATCCCGAGCCCTGATCCCAGAGCCTCTCCAAAGGCAGTGCCAGAGCACGCTCTGTTTTCCCGAGCTGAGTGTGTATCCATGGATGAATGTGCCAGCAGCTCTCCAGCCAGGGAATGGCCCTCCTGGGACTCCACAAAGTGAGTTTCTCATTGTTGATTCCTGCTCTGGGAAGCTGCACCACAAGATGCACGAGGCGATGGAGGAGATCCAAGAGCACAGAGCTCCTGACTCCACTTTCCTCCCTGGAAATCACAATGAAGAAAACGGAATGAGGAGTTCTCCCACCCCTCCACAGTTAATGGAGGAAGAATTTGAGTCTTGAGATAACCAGAAGAGTTGTTTAACGGCACAGAAAGTTCCTGCTTGCACTCTTGCAAACGGCATTCCCAAAAGAGACAACACTTCCCTGAAGATAAAGCAGCTCCCGAGAGAGAGCAGGAGGACGCTGAGTCCTGGGAGTGTTCTGCTCTCACACTGTCAAGCTCCTCCTGTCCCTCCCCAGGGCCTGGGCCCAAGGGCACATTTGCACTCTTGTTCCCTTGTCCTTTTTCCTCTCCATTTTTTTCCTTTTGGGTTGATTTTCCTGGCTTTTCTAGCAGCTGGATGTGCCATCGTTCAGAAGTTTCAGACTTCTGAACTTTGCCACTCTGAATATGTGCCGTGCTTGGCCTCCTTGTGGCTCCCAGGGTTATCCCAGGCCTGTCCCATGTTCAGCCCACACAGTCCTGGCCCAAACCTGGAGTTGAGCTTTGCTTTGCCTCTCTCTGATGACATTCTCAGGGTTCCACAAATGGTGCAGATTCAAAGTCTTGTGGAAATCAGATGGCTCCTTGTGCAAAGAGACACGTCAGGACATGGACTCAACGTCCCTGGGGTGGCTCCAAGGAATTTGAAGTTCCTCACATGGCCAAAAACACCAGGGCAGGACCGAGGACTCAGCAGCACTGCCAGATCCAGGCTCTCCAAGCAACTTCTTTAGAACAACTTAGAGTTTCCTTCCAGGAAAACATTCCTGGGACAACCCAGCAGCTGCACCACCCAAGGAGGGGTGGAGTTCAATCACAGATTTTTCTTTCTTTTCTATGATTGATGCAAATTTTGTTTATAATTGAAATTCATTGGAATTTGTTTCATTGGAATTTGTTTATAATTGACATTCATGGAAAAACAAGGACTCTTCCAGTGATGCTTCAGGTTTTAGTTTTTATGTTTTTCAGATTCTGTGCTGCTTTAGTGTGTAGTTCTGAGATTCACATTAAGTGTTGGTAAGCTCTCTTCACAGAGTAGGGAGACAAAACAATTCCTTCTCTAGCTGGGGACCAAGGACAAATGATCCAAATCTCAGCCCCAAGAGCAGAAACAGCGTGGGCTGAAGAGAGAAAAAAAAGCAGGATGGGACTTCATGGGCTGGAGTTGTAATTAGACAATGAACTGCAATATGCAAATGGAGCAGAGCTGATCACAGGGAGAGACCCCATGACCACTCGTGCATTTTGGGACCATTTTGGTTCATCTTGGGTGCAGCCCTGGCTGGGCTCTGGTGCTGCCCAAGGAGGATCCATTGAGGCCTTTCAATAAATCCCTGCTTTATTCTTTAACTCCATCCAGTCTCTGTTCTAGGGCAGCCTTCCCAAGGCATCACCAGGACCTTCTTCTTTCTGCCCTGAGTTTCATTGTGAAGTGGGTACAAGTTCCTGTCCAAATCCCAGGGACAACCACAGACAGGCATCCAGGAAATAACTCCACGGATGCAGCAAAACGAGCTTCAAATTACCTTGGTCAGCTGAAAAAATATCTCAAAAAATTATAATGTTGATGGGCAAGAGCACAGAAGAGAGCAAGAAATACCACGGGCTGAGATGTCCGAAAATGAGAAAGTTGAGGGAAGCACAACAAGAATTTCCAGGAAGAGGAAGGGTGGAGCAGGTGGTTCATGAGCAGGGCAGGCAGGACAAGACATGACAATGCTGCAGAGAGGAGGCTGGAATGGAGATTTGAGAAAACAGTCCAGGGATGGAGATTTCTGGGCACAGGAAATTGCCTGGGGTGGCCATGGAAGCCCCGTCTCCCAGGACTTTGAAGCACAGAGGTCTCAGGAATTCCCAGCTAAGCCTGCTCTGACAGGTGGATGAAGGAAATGACATTTCAAGACTTGTTTTCCTTGGTTCCTCCCTGGTTTTGGCACAACCCAGGGAACACAGTTAATTATAGCTCTGGAGAGAATTGACTGTTGCTTTACCTTATTTGGTGGATAACAGCAAATCCTTCTTTATGACAACGAGGAAACCTGGTCTGGGAGCTCTGTCTGAGGTTACTGACCCAAGGAACAGCACAATTCAAGGATTTTGGGTTTGTCCCTGGTTCACCATGTCCCCCAGTGGGGTCAATCCCCTTTTCCTGGACTTTACAGGGATTTTTTTCCCGTGCAGCTCAACCCCATATTTCATCTCAGGGCACCTCTTGTTCTGCACAAATCGAGCTTGGGTGAGAAAACTCATCAAAAATCACAACAGAAATTCAGATTTCAATGGAATTCAAGATTCCCAAATGCAGGAATAGCAAGATATGAGTGGCTTTGCAGGCTGGGAGAGCTCTGAATGCCAAGAAATCCTTGGGCTCCCTGCAGAGCTGCAGGGAGGCACCTGCAAGGTGAGAAAGAGCCACTCCAGGTATCCAAGCCCATTTCCCAGGAATGTGGCCTAGAAGTTCCATTTTCACTCCCAAAAAAACCCTCACACTTCAGCATAACCCACCAAATTTAGGAGTTTTGGTTCCCAAAATCCTCAGGGTGAAATTCAGACAAGAAGAAATCAAGATATTCCTGTGCAGAGATTCCTCATCCATCTTTATCAGTGGAACAGGCACAGAAGGGCTCCAGAGCTCCAGGAAAAGCTGGATGAACAATTAAATTCCTGCTCAGAGCCTCAGTGAGATCTGTGTGAATCAGGAGCTATGAAGGCATGAAATGAGATCAGAACCAGCCCTGGAGCTCCCTGCCCTGCCCAAGGCCCATCCCTGCTTCCCTGTCAAGCTCCAAGTGGGATCTCGCTGGCTGGACACGCTCCCCTTGGCACGATGCCACCACTGGGATCAGCCTTCCAGTCCCTCATCACTTCCAGATCATTAAATTATTTCCCTCTAATCCAATTAGCCACATAGGCACGGAGCAGTGCATGGGATGGATGCTTGAGCAGGAGGCTCCGTAGCCATTTCCTTATGCCCACAGCATCCCTGGGGAGGGCAGGCAAACAGGGAAATGTTGATGCCAGGACAGCACCTTAAAGACCTTAAAAACTCAGGTAATTTGCCATAAATTCCACATTTTCTCTATTCCCAAGGATTTTTCTCCTCTGTTGTCTGGCTGAGAGGCAAAACATCACATTTTTGTCCAGCTTGAAAGGCAGCTGCACCTCTGTGGTCAGCAGGGTGGGGCAGTTGTGCCCAGGTGCTTAGAGGGGATCAAATCCCACAGCCCTGGCTGGGAACAGTCTGGAACTCCTTGGAACCAGGCTGGAGAAGGAGCTCAGGGGTTTATCCATCCCCCTGTGCCAACAGGGAGCTCCAAAATCCCTTGGGGGCACCCCAAAGTCCAGGCTGAAGCACCTCAAAGGCTGGCCCAGCCTCAGGTGGGGTGTCCTGAGCCCTTCCTGGAATTCTCCTGCAGCCTTCAGCAAGGGAAGGGCTGTCCTGGCATGAATTCCAGACAAGGAAAACATCCTGCAGTCCATAAATGCTGGATTTGGTCCATGGGGCTGCTCCAGGGGCATGTCCCAGCCCTCAGAGGCTTCCCAGGGCCTTTTCCAGAGATCTCACACCAGAAACAACCCCAGACACTGTGGGGTGACAAGGAAGCAGCACAAGACATTTTCCCTACCTGAGTTTCAGTGTTTTTATCTTGTCCCAGGGCTTTCCTGCCCTCCCCATATTCCTGGGATCCTGTGCAAGCTCCAAATGTCCCCCACACCCCTTTGCTGGAGCTGGCAAAGGATGCTCCACATCTCCCTGCCTTGTGCCCGGATCTTTGCAGTCCTTCTTCTGTCCCTCTTCCTCTCCAAGAGGATCCTTCAGGTGATGGGAAATCACCTTTTATTTCCCTCCTTCAGCAGAGGGAAATAAAGGGGAAGAGCTCCCAGCCTGACCCAGGAGCCACTGGGAAACCTCAAAGCACAACTGGGGTGCTGAAAATCTACATGGATTCAAAAGACAACAGGAAAAAATTCTCAAAAGGAAATGTTTTTAAGGTTGCTGACTGCAAAATTTCCCCCTTTAACTTTGAAAAACCTCAAGAAACACCTGGATGTAGCACTCAGGGCTCTGGTTTAGTTGGTAAGTGGTGTTTGGTCAGCTTTGGATGTCTTTTCCAACATAAATC
Organism: Hypocryptadius cinnamomeus; assembly: GCA_013400635.1. Taxonomy (NCBI): domain Eukaryota; kingdom Metazoa; phylum Chordata; class Aves; order Passeriformes; family Zosteropidae; genus Hypocryptadius; species Hypocryptadius cinnamomeus. The sequence goes on along the minus strand of VYZP01047980.1, from coordinate 8,265 downwards.
ATTCTCTGATTCTACCCCAGCACATCCCAGAGGCACAAACCAATGGGGAAATGAATCTGGGGAAGCATCTCCCTCCTCTCCCTGCTCACCCGCTGAGCACCCACAGCTGCCTGGGATGAATTCCAGTCAAGGAAAACATCCTGCAGTCCAGAAATGCTGGATCTGGTCCAGCACCCTGCTGCAGGACCCTTGATCTGACCCCAAACTGCTTGTGCTGTGCTCTGAAGGAAAATTACACCCACCAGAGGGTTTGCGAGGAGCCAGCGCTGCTCTCAACAGCCGCAGGCTGGTGCTTAATGAGCTTTCAGCTGATTGTTACCGAGTGGAGAGGCACAATTAAAGCCCATTAGCTGCCATGACATCACCAGCTCGGAGGAAACTGTGCCGGGCAGGAAGGAGGCAGGACAGCTGTGGAATTATGGCTGTGGAATTATGGCTGTGGAATGAGTTAAAATCATTGAGTTACAGCTGCAGAGTTACAGCCATGGAATGAGTTAGAGCCGTGGAGTTAAAACCATGGGGTTACAGCCATGGAACGAGAGCTGTGGGGTTACAGCCATGGAATGAGTTAGAGCTGTGGAGTTAAAACCATGGGGTTACAGCCATGGACTGAGAGCTGTGGGGTTACAGCCATGGAGTTACAGCCATGGAATTGCAGCCATGGAATGTGTTACAACCATGGAATTACAGCCATGGAGTGAATTAAACTCATTGAGTAACAACCGTGGAGTTACAGCCATGGAGTTGGTACTGCCATGGAATGAGTTAAAATAATTGAGTTACAGAAGTGGAGTTACAGCCACGGAGTTACAGCCATGGAATTACAGCCATGGAGTGAATTAAACTCATTGAGTAACAACCGTGGAGTTACAGCCATGGAGTTGGTACTGCCATGGAATGAGTTAAAATAATTGAGTTACAGAAGTGGAGTTACAGCCACGGAGTTACAGCCATGGAATTACATCCATGGAATAAATTACAGCCATGGAGCTGCTGCAGCCATGGAATTGTTACAGTCAGACAGTCACAGCCATGGAATGAGTTAGACCCATGGAGTTAAAACCATGGGGTTACAGCCATGGAATTGTTACAGCCATGGAGTCACAGGCATGGAATTACAGCCATGGAGTGAATTAAAATCGTTGAGTTACAACCATGGATTTACAGCCATGGAATGAGTTACAACCATGGAGTTACAGGCATGGGGTTACAGTCATGGAATGAGTTACAGCCATGGGATTGCCACCATAGAATGAGTTACATCCATGGAATTGTTACAGCCATGGAGCCACAGCCATGGAGCTGTTACAGGCATGGAATTGTTACAGCCATGGAATTGTTACAGCCATGGAAT
>VYZP01047979.1:285-12529 GCA_013400635.1 Hypocryptadius cinnamomeus | reverse complement strand
AAATAAAATCTTTTGAACTGTGCTGAGGCAAAACTTTAACATTATGAAACCTTTCAGGTCTGATCATGTCATTAAAACAAGTGGAAAGGTTTTCTTTTCTTCTAAGATGTATCACCGAGTTCTGAGGACTGCTCTGCTGAAGTCTTCTTACATGTTAATTAGTCTTCTACTGGCAAATTAGGCTGAACTCTATGTCTAACATTATAAAGCAGACACAGGAATTGTGAGAGCTATGAACTTCAGAAAAATTCACATTCCAGAAATATGAGGAAATGGATTCTCCATCCATACATAGGGCAGAGAGTTGTCCAGAAAGAGGAACTCAGACATTTCAACATTTTTTTTCATTTTTATGCCAATGTTGACTAGAAAAGTGCAATAAGAGAAAATTAAAATTATTGATAAATTTGCAGCATTCTATGCTGTTGAAGAGTCTAGAGCACAAGCCATATGAGGAGCATTTGAGGGAACTGAGGTTCTTTAGACTGGAGAAAAGGACACTCAGGGGAGACCTTATTGCTCTTTACAACCACCTAAAAGGAGGCTGTAGCCAGGAGGGTTTTGGTCTCTTCTCCCAAGTAACAAGCAATGGGATGAGAGGAAATGGGACAAGCAGTGGGATGAGACGCCTTAAGCTTTTCCAGATGAGATTTAGGTTGGATATTAGAAAAATTTCTTCATGGAAAGAGAGGTTAAGTATTGGGACAGGTTGCCCAGAGAAATGGTGGAGTCATCATTCCTGCAGGTCTTTAAAAGATGTAACACTGGGGAACACAATCTAGTGATGGCCCTGGCAGACCTCAGACTTTATGGCTGGGCTCTGGGTAATCTTAAAGGGCTTTTCCCACCTAAAGGATTCTCTGATTCTATGCTCTGACCAAGAATGTGTAGTTTGAATTTCTTTTCTAGAATTTGGAATCTTATACTAAGATAATTTTACAAATATGCCTCTCAGTAGACAATAATTTTTACTACACATAAGCTTATAATTAATGTATTATTCCTAGTTTGGGTTATATGTTTAGAAGCTTAATGCAAGTAGGGTAAAGAAATATTTTAGACATAGTCTGTATGGATAGATTTTTTAAATAACTCATCTTCTGCTTTAGGAGTCTTTTCATTGAGAGAATATTTTCCTATTATCTGTCACTGAATAAGGACTGTTAATAAAGTTTAAAGGACTGTTAGCCTACAAGTAAAACTTACATGTGAATAATTTTCAAAATTAAGACGGCACTTCTCTGAGACACTTAACAACTAAACCATGGATATAAATTTTTCTCCTCTCCTGAGGCCTAAAGTCCATACTAAAAACATCCTCCTTGATTATACCTTTTACATGGATAAATTTTTTACATTTTCAAAGACATAGAGAAAATGCTATTTTTTTAAAATTTTATAATTCAGCAAATTTGTACTGAAAAATCTTATATATTCACAACATTAGGAATTTGTTTTGTAATACTATTCACAATTTTTTGCTTAGTGAAAAAATCTATTTTTTTTCATTTCTTTATAAGAAGATTAATAATACTGAATGTTATGGCATATATACTTGAAAAAAAAAATTGGGATTTGTATCTACTCCATCAGATGGAAAAATGAGCTAGCATCTTTTGTGGGAAACAGGAAAACCTTGAATAATAATCAGTTGATAACTCTGCCAATTCTTTCTCTATAAATCACAAAAGTTTTATAAAACCATTATTGTACACCGGAAAAGACTAAGCAAAGAGAATATCCTGCCCTATAATATACACCCAAAAAAATTACTTTAATAAACTTGCATTTCTTGATATGTTCCATGCATATTCCCATGGCTATCATACAACTTAGATGGCATTTCAAGTTAGAGTTGACATAGAAATTGTAATTTCGCTCATAGTTTGGAAATTAAACAAATAGCCTTTTTAGGTGCACACATCAAAGTGTTCTTTTTCAAGTAATCATTTTTGCAAGAAATCTTCATAGCAGACACCCAAAAGCTGAATTTGCATTCCATAGATTCTTTTGCCAAGTAGGAGGGGAGATGTGTGGAACTGTATGTACTTATGCATAGATTTCAACCCAGATTTTCCTGTAATTTCAAATTTTATTTCACATACCACATGAATATCTCACTTCCTAATGGGGAATATTTCCAGGAATTATTATAAATATTGGCTCAATTTCTGGAGCCAGATAATATAGCCAGGTAATCACTTGCATTTATCACTGGGATAAGTTAGAGAACCAAATTTCATATTTACGTGGTCTGTTGAAGTCGTTATTATAACATTTTGTCTACTCTGCAGAGATCTGAAGAGGTGTGATAGGAAGACTCAAATGGTAAATCTCCATCCCCTTATAATAAATGGGTCTGGGACCTGATATCCAAGTCACAGGCACATGAGTCCCTAAACTAACCTTTAGGCTATTCATTATGTTTCTAAGGATCTTTCTTGCTTTTTTTCTTTTTTGGAATGTAACAGTGTGAAAATTAGTAATATTATATGTTCTCTGGACTCAGATATGTGTACAAGACAGATCCATTGATAGACTCATTTGTTGTTAATTTACTTGTGGCTAGAACCCAGATGTTGCTAACAATTTCTAAAACCTAATCATGACCTCATTCTGCAGAGAGGTGTTGATTGATTTGGGCTGGCAGGAGGAAGGATGCAGAGAATAGATACAGTTACTGAAGGAATTTTGTTTTTTCCTCAGGTAGCCTTCAAAGAACCCTAAATTTTCTTGGTTTTTTTCAGTGTGTACATGAGGTTTCACAAAAACATCTGCATAGGGAGACAAAGAGAAAAGAAAAGGCACCTAGGGCTCTGTACCTGTACATGGATATTATGTAGTGATTTTTCCCATTAAACTTACATTGAAAAGTTTTTCACACATTCCAAAAGTTGTTCAGAATATAATCCTGAGTAAAATGGATTAAATATGACTAAATTACAGTAGCTGGTTCAGGAATGGGTCTCAACAGTCTCAAAAATATCCCATTTTTCCAAATTACTTAATATTGATTTGAAAAAAGGTTTTCTTCTAAGATGCGATCATCTGGCATAAGGTTCGATTAAATAAATCTTTGTAAAATAGTGTAAGGACTTCTCAGCTCTTGAGGATTTCAGAATACTTGTTAGATGACAGGTGTGTTGTGAATATGAACCCTCAACAAAGATCAACTGTTCTCACTGTGACAGCATATCCTACATGTCTCAGCTGCCCTTAGAGATCATGCCTTTTTCCAAATAAAGATTAGAGATGAACGATATTATTAATTTAGTCTATCAAGGTTAAACTTCCACTTCAAATTACAATTTTAGGAATTGTTATTGCAAAAAGAAAGTGATGAAGCACACCATTAATTTTTATCTAAATGCTGAATTCTATTCCTCCATGTCAGTTTAAGATCCCTCTTGTGTCCTAAAATTGAAAGAATATTTTCCAAAGGATTTTTTCAGACCAAAAACAGAAAAAAAAGAAAAAAAAGTAAACCAACCGAAACCCAAAGTCTTCAGATGAACCATTTCTATGATTGCCACTGCTTCCTAGAATTCTTTTCTTACACTGAATACAAAGAGCATATCAGAAATAATTTTGGATTTATATTTTAGGATGTAAAATAGGAATAGGATAGGAAGATAACTTTAAAATCAAGTTTCAGAAAACCTAATTTGCCTAGTATTTTAGGTGCCTATGTACTGGGTCTGCCTTTAGTTATTCTGTAAATACTCCTTCATTTATTTGAAAATAACTCCCTGACAGAAGATAGACCTTTGTTCATCTGTTTACTATAGCTAACTACTCTCTCTTGGGAAATTGGTTATACTATTTTGTAAGCAACATAAGTTTTCTTCAGCAGCTCTTTCAGTTTTCTTTCTCACTGACAGGATGACCTATAATGTAGTTGCAAATTGCCATTTACAGGTGAGATCTAACAGTGACATAGGTGGCTAACTTGCCACAAGCATTTTCTTTGGTTTTCCCCTTCTGTCAGATGAGAATATTTGCTCCAATTTTTAACAAAGTTTTCTCTTTCTCTCTCTCTCTCTCTCTCCCTCTGTATGTATATATACGTACTATATAACTTACCATTGCAATTTCTGATGTTTGCCAAAAATACCTTTATCTTCTGGTAAATGCCTGCAAGATTCCTCAATATGCCTTATGAGTATATATATTCAAACTATGCATGTGTTGAATTCCATATTTGAGTGCTGTAGTGGTGGGGTAGCTCCATATGGAAGGCTTGTCAGACTTTCACCATAACTTGCAGAGAGTATAGTAAATTGTTGTTAGAACTACTTTTGTTTTCAGAGTCTGTAAATGCCAGTACATTAAGACATATAAAATTGGTCCAAACTTCACGGTCATGTTAGCTTGGAATAAAAGAAATCAAGCAAATAATCATATAGTAGTTCCATCAGAGGAAGCACAAATCTGGAATTGTCTTTATAGAGTTTCTTTATACTGGCAGACTTGTCCAGAATGAAGATAAGTGTGTGGAACCTACTATTTATTCTAGAAAGAATTTTGTTATTTATTAGGACTGTCATCATTTTACAGATGAAAACAGATTAATTTTTTTTCAACAATAAAAAATAAGTCAATTGTTTTTTTCTAATCCCTTCTGAATATTTCAAGGATGTGTACAGTTGAGTTTCCAAAATCTAATAACAAGGAGACTGCACACAGTGCTGTTGCTTCAGAAGGTCTACTGCTATTTAGAGATAAATGGCAATCGTTTTTCTCCAACTTTCATTCTGACATTTTAAAAGATAAGATGTACCTCTCAGCTTATATCAACTCAGAAGTGTGTCTAAATATCCCTTTGGCATCTCTTTCTGAAATGTCAGATTGCTAAGATGAACAGGAAGGTAAAACTTTTTACTGTCTCAGAGCACCAATTTATTTTCAAAGAAAAGGAGGTATTTCTACCAATCAATAAAAAAATTCAGATGTGGAACCAAACAAATAATGGATTTTTCAGGCTGCTGCTAGTTTAGGATTGAGTATTCAGAATTCAGTTGTGTTCTTATCTCATCTGCATACTGAGAAGCTAGAAATGAAACATTTTATTTTTTAAAGAATCACATTTCTAAGACAATGTAAAAAACGTATCAAACTGAAGAGATACTTAAAAGAGAAAAATGTAAATTTCCAACTTTCAGATCATGAAAAGGTGAAATCTGGTGCCTTTTGGAAAGAAAGCAGCTCAATGTCCCTTTTCCATATCTTAGTATCTATTTTAAACTGCAGTAAATTACATTTCTCTTGTTACTATCAACTTCACATCCTCCAGTTTTGATTTTATAAAATAATTTATCCGATTTTTATTATTATTCTTTCCTGTGGTCTGCTAAAGGCTCAAGAAATTATTGTAAAAAGTGATATAGTTGTAATCAAAATCTGTAAAATTTCCCAATAAAATGTCCTCTTTTAAACCTGGTCCTCAGGTCTTCCCTTACTATTATTTCTAAAATAATTTCAAGTATGAATTATTGCAAATAGGTTCACAATACAATCCGTCATATAAGACTAACAGCAGAGAAGATCTTTTAATTACTGCTAGTGTCTTCTTTTTCTGGGGTACTGGAATAATCAGAAAAGTGTAAAAGCTTGCTGAAATGCATATGCAGACAGGAAACAATCCCACAGAGCAGAAGGTTAAAGCTCATATCAGCCTAGTGTTCTTTAGAAGCAATTTTGCAGTGAAGACATTTTTACACTTCCTTGCTAAGTTATGAGACAAGATTTCTTCTGCTTAATTTGAAGTGTCAACCCATGCTCTACAAGAGGATCAAATTCAAACATGTAAGGAAAGATGAAAATTCAGCTCCAAATTTCTGAAGTTCAACTTTTAGTGTGATTTAGGGTTCATTTTGTATGAACTTTCAATGGGATGTGGACACCTAAATCCTTCAGATATCTGCTGACCTAACCAGACCCTCTGAAGACAAAGGTTAGAAGTATATCAGCTGAGAGGGAGTTAACTTATTTTACTGTTGATTGTATTTTAAAGGACAGTGTAATTTAGGTCTGGATGAAACTGGTTTTCACTTCCCCTGCTTGAAGTTCTCAGATTGTTTCAAGACATCTGCACAAATAGGTAGATCTTCATATGTAATTTATATAATTCTACATTTCATACCTCGGCCTATCCAGAACAAGCAATAGCTAGTATTAATATTTCTTCAACAGGACCCAGTGATGCATTCCCGAAAAATCAAATTTCTTTCCTGCAAGAGAAGTCTGATTGGAGCAAAGAGACCTTTTTGCAGTTATATATACTTTTTCCTTTTCAAAATCTTCCAGTGATCTTTTTTATCAGTTGCACTGGTTGCTAGAACAAATTGATTTTTCCAGCTGTGCTTCCCAGAATGTCTTCCCTACTACACCATTCCATTCTCTGAGATTTTCTAGTCAAACCATCCTCTATTGCTACCACTTGAATTTCTCTCCTTGATCAGTAGGGAGGTGAAGTCCAGATTTCCTTCAGGGAATTCTGACTCCTTTTGTACTGCAAAGGTCCAAAGCTATTATTTGAGTCTGCATGGCAAGGAGTTAACCACATATGTCAACTACACAATACACACAACTTTTATATACACAAAAGTTTTTTTAAGGTAATCTTTGCAGCTGTCCTCAGGGGCAAAAATATCAGACACATGCATTCAAATAATTTTAGAAGATGAAAAATGAAGGTTTGAAAGTATCTTGTCTTTTTCAGCAGCCACTATTGAGGAGAAAGTTTTGTTTTAAATGCTTAGACTCTGCCTTGCCAATATACTTGCTCAGCATTCAGGGAAATGAAATAAAGAAAATTCCTGTGTCAGAGATTACATCTTCATATTCAAAAGTCCTTATTCCTTACGTGTAGTTGTCCAGTCCCAACCGCAACCTGGTTGTACATCACTGGAAAGTAATTTTCTGATCATACAGCTATGGAGGTTTTCTAGTTAGTTATTTTCTACTGAGATCATTTACTTTTTCCACATAGCCCATGGCAGTGTACTGTATCCATACTGGGTTTTCATGGAAGGATTTTGGTAGTGCGGGGGGATACAGAGTTGGTTCCTGGATAAAGTTGCCAGAAGCTTCCTCCATGTTTGACAGACCCAATATCATATGGCCCCAAGATGGACCCACCACTGGCAAAGACAGATTCCATCATGCTGAGAGTACCACCTCTGAGATAAAAGATTTAGGAAGGGGAGAAATAAGAAAGAACTTCAGCCAGAGAGAGGAGAGACAATAAGTGAGAGGAACAGCTCTGCAGACTGCAAGGCCAATGAAGGAAAAGGTGCCCCAGACACCTGCAGCCCAAGGTGCAGCCCATGGTAAGGCAGGCTGGCTCCCTGCAGTCCTACAGGGGAGCAGATATTCACCTGCAGCCCCCGGAGGACTCCACACCAGAGCAGGTGTGTGCCCACAGCAGACTGTGAGCCCATGGGAATCCCGTGCTGGAGCAGGCTCCTGGCAGAAATGCAACCTTCTGGGGAATCAGTGTTGGAGCAGCCTTTTCCTGAAGGGCTGCACCCCAGAGAAGGGACTCACCCTAGAGCAGTTTGTGAAGAACTACAGCCCACAGGAAGACCTCCAGTTGGAGAAGTTCCTGGAGGATTGTCTCCTATGGAGAGATTCCATGCTGGAGAAGGGGAAGAGTGTGAGTCCTCCCCTGATGAAAAAATGCGGCAGATACAATGAACCGACTGACCACAACCCCCATTCCCTCTCCCCCTGCACCTCTGCAGGGAGGATGCAGAGAAAATTTGAAATTAAATTAAGAGAGTGGTTGAAAGATTTAGATTATATTTCTAATTACCAATTGTGATTGATTCAACTAATTTCCCTAAGTCCAGCCTGTTTTGCCCATGGTGATAACTGGTGCCTGATTTCTTACAGTTCCTACCTCAACCCATGCGCCTTTTCTTATATTTTCTGTCCTCTGTCTAGGGAAGAAGAAGAGTATTACAGCTTTGGTGAGCACCTGGCATCCAGCCAGGGTCAACCCACCACAGTATCCTAAGCAACTGCTATTATTACAATCCCAAAATATATATCACATGTTAGGATGCAGCATTAAGAGTTTCTAGTTTTCACCCTCTAGTAGTGCTATTAGTATTATTTACTATGAAGGACGCGGTTTCTTTGGACTTGATAATGAAATGGCTTGATAGAATGTATCTTTTCTTTTAAAAGCTGCTTATTGAAATCGATGAAATGAAAAGATTGGTGCACATAATTTCTTGGACAATGAATAGAAAGATTAATACTATCTACTTCCTGAAATTATCAGATGTTCTGTATTGACCAAAAATAAAACCAATACAGATATAATAACAGAAAAGGAAATTAAAAACATACACAGCACCAACCACCATAATAATTATAAGTGCCTTTTCTGAATCCAATCATTCAGCTAATTTTCATACACCATCTTCTCCATATTCCATAACCTCTATTCTATTTCTTTTGTCATGTAGAATTGGTTGCTGCATAATCTCCAGCCCTGTTTTCCACATTTCATAAAGATTATTACATTTTTATAACTATCAGTCACTGATAAATCTGTATATGTTCTCTCATATACAGTCCCAGACACAGCTTTCTAAGCCTCTAGTCTGCAGAAAGACTACCTTAAAGTCTGAGAAGTTGTGAATATACATGGCTGTTGAGAGGTTTTTCTCTTTGCACTTTAATTATATAAACACTAAAGCAACACTTTGGTACATTGTGTAATGAATTTAAAAGTGTGTCAATTCTGGCATAGGCTGTGAAACTCCATTTATTTGTTTCTCAGTTTAGGTATTCCGGTGGCCTTTGTTCATTCTTATATAAAGAAATATAATTTGATACAAAAGAGAAGAAATTGCTGAATGTCAGTAATTTCAAAAGAAGATTTCTGCTGCATCTCTAAATAAAATAGCTTTTCTTAAAATTTTCACATTTCTGCTCAAAAGCTTGTAGAAACTTGTCCATGCTCAGAAGACCTACACTAGTTGCCCATCACCCATTTTTGGGCTGTACTGTGGATCCTTGTCCTACTCACAATCTGTTGCTGATAACAGTGAGAGAGAGGAGCTTTCAAAGATAAGTTCAGTTTGCCTATTTAAGTTGTTTTTCCCTGTTTCTATCTCCTTCTCTGTGTTAGAAAAAGTCTTGCATGTATATTTCCATGTATATCCAGTAGAAATCATGATCTGTGTTAGTAGATCTAGCTGAGTTTCTAACCAATTGAAGTTTGCCAGGGCTACAGATCTTCCACAGAAAATGGTTTTAAATCCACTTTAATTGCATCCTTTAGCAATATTTGGAGGAGATCAAAAGGTTTTGACCATCTGCAGTGCTCTTTCTCTCTCTCCTCTGAAATAATCTGCACTTTGTTGGTTGTTCAGTATCTGCATTTTTGGCCCCTGGTGCTGGCCAGATAAGATGATAGAGGCTCTCTGTTCAGTGCATACAGTGGGTCCTGAGAGTCTCTCTTCTCTCTGTTCAATATTTTGTTTTCACATAAATATATAAACAAGACAAAAATCATGAAAAAAGTCATTAGGTTACTTTAGGGAAAAAAATATTACTATTAATATTTTATTGTAAGGTACTAATTTTTAACCACGGAAATAATTCTGTCCTTTCCTTTGTGTTTATATAAACCAAGGAAGAAGAAAGCCTAGCAGACATATTGAAACAGGAGGATGTCACAGTCAGGCTGGAGTATCACCTGAACAACAGGTGTAGGTGTAATCCTTTCTTGTGGTAGAAGTCATTTTCCTCGTGTGGGGAAAGAGTGATGCCTGCAGGTCTGTGGACTCGCTAAGGATGATGTGCTGAGCTTGAAAAAAATGCAGCAGATTATTTTATATCCATTGCCCACTTCTTCACTGAAGGGCTCTAATCCCTTTTCCTCTTCTCCCTGCAGTACCCTGCTTACTGTAGGCTGAGGCTCCTGCCTGCTTGATCCCAACAGTTGATAAGGTCACCAGGTTAAAGCCCAAGGCTTGAGCTGGTGCTTAACATCCAGTGTCGATTTTTACAGCCATTTTTTCTCTTTCCTGCTTCCTTAATTAGTATTTAAATATTCCCAGTGAAGTGGAATAGGTCAAACAGAAGCCATTAATGACCTGAATCCAGAATACTCTATAGCCTATTTACTGGAGTGCTCATCTGGGGAGTGCAACAGACATATCAAAATCTACCAGCTCTCTCGTTTAGAGCACAGTGCTCTGAGGTTTCTCACACCCCAAGTGCATTGCCCTAGCAACAGTATTATTATTTAAAAGTGAACTACCTCTTTTTTTTAGCATTGTAACTAGCCCTCTGCTTTTAATGTGCCTAGCCTTAAAAAAGGCATTGCACATTAAATATTTTACTTAATTTTTTTGTTCTATTGGCAGAATAAGATTGTTATACATAAAATAGTTATAAAGTTACATAAATACAGAAAATTTCTCTTTTCACCTGAATGAGTCTGAGCAGATTCGGTTTATTTATTAGTTTTGGATGTTTATTTTAGTTTTGTTTCATTTTTCTATTAGAGCAGTAGAAGGTGTAGCAGTTGAACTGTAAAATCAAGTCCCCATCCTTAACCATGGACACCTATGCTTACTAAGTTTTAAGGAGGAAATGCCCCAGCCCGCAAATACAAAGAATATTTTACCTAAGCTGCCAGGACTACAAGCTCACTCTGGATTCTGAAAGTCACACGGTGTTCTCCTCAAAGTTGTCACAAATTGTCGAGGTTTATTTATGCTTACAAGACCTTATCAGTCTTTAAATTGTTTTCTAAGTGACAACTCTGAAACCAGAGGAATAGTAAGAACCTCAGAGTTTTAGCTGTTCGGAATTTAGCAAATCAATCTGTTGATGTAAAGGTGACATTTGCGACCTGATGGGGCAGTCCTGTGTGCATGAGAGATTGTGATGTGCAGTCAGAGGTATATATCCCTGGAGTAATCTTTTTATAGAAATATATATATAACTTTTTAAAGTTCCCATCCTCATTGAAAATCAATACCAATCACAACCCAAAGTGCCAAGAGGCTCTAGCAGACATGTGGTGGTGGATTAAAATTGGATGGCCGAAATTGTAGCAGCCTTCAGCTGCACCCTCCACTCCTGTGATGGATGTTGCCTCTCCCAGACCAGGGACAACTGATCTGCTCATGAATCTCCTGATCCACTGCAGTGCTCATCAAAAGTAGACTGACTTGGATTCAGGCTGGCTGTCCTACGGACACAGAAATTTGTCTTGAGAGAGAAAATGTTTATTATATGGACAGCAAGGATACCTAGGAAATTTCAGCAATAGGATTTAATGTGCTGCTGGATGACCTCTGCTAATTGTAAATGTAGAATTCAATAGGCTCCATCAAGTGATTTCAAAGCAACAAAAATGCCTGCCTTTCTCGATCCCTCACAGGGCACCCGAATCCCCACTGGCCACTTGAGCAGGAGTTCTGCCTAACTTTGGCACTTTTCTGAGAAAAAGGAGAATCACTGCTGGCTGAACTGGTGAAAACATTGTATATACATCCCCTTTTTCTCTGTTGCCTAGCTTCATAAATATTATCACTGAAGGTTTGCAGAGAAAGTTAGAAGTGGTAGAAGGTGGACAGAAATGAACAGAGAACCTAGACACCCGAAAGCAAGAAAGAATCAGAGAAAAGCGTGAGGATAACACCTTGGGTACTACAATGATAGAATGCTTGTGGAGAGAGGGAGATCATCTCAGTGTTACTGCCTCTTCATTTTGGAGTCATGAAATGATGATGGTATCAATATACAATCCACCCTACATGAGATTATGTAGCAGCAAACAATGTCTTTCTCAGGAGTCATCAGATCAAATCCTCCAGTCAATTTTGTTTATATAGGTATCTAGGGACATAAAAATCTAATTTCTATTTGCTTTAGGACATCCTGTCTGGGTTTTTTTTTTTTAGGCAGTTCCAAAGTTACCGTCCTGTAGATTTTGCCTGCCAGTCCTGTGAGGATGTCTTTGATAATGTAAAGCATTTAAAAAAACACTGGAGATCTTTCTTAGGCTCCCTTTCTTAGAATCACACTGCAAGCACCTGTATCAGGAACCTCCAGCAGTATAACAGTATTTTCCTAGCTTGACTTCCAGTCAAATTTGAATCAATAGCTGTTCACTCACTCTTTAATGAATGCAATGACAGCGATTTTATTGTATAACATCCTGAGTTTTTAAAGGGAAAGCTGACTTGACTACATCAACAGCCAAAAGCTT
>VYZP01047965.1:0-17107 GCA_013400635.1 Hypocryptadius cinnamomeus | reverse complement strand
TAATTTCAGCCATTTCCACATCTCTCATTTTGGATGATTTAATGCTTTTCCTTTGAATCAATTTGAAGAGAGGATTCTTCATGCAGGCAAATATACAAATCTCCTATGATTTCCAGTTTGACTAATATGATTACAATCACTCCACATTAATTTTCCTTCTCTTACTTCATTTTTGCTTCTTTCTCTCTCTATAAAAGCTAAAAGCACAACATATCAAAACAAATCAGCCAGTTTTATTCAAAACTTTCCTAAATAAAGACCATATGCAGTATGCCAAACATCCCTCATTTCAGATTTCTTCTTTAGAAGAGAATAAACACTCTCCATGTTCCCTCTGACATAATTTAGAAACATTTGAGAACAGATAAGCACTGGACAGGGGTAAAATTTTTGCAGAATATTCAAGTTCTGCCTGGGGAAGGGCCTTAAGGTAATGGTATACTCCAAATTTTTTCTTGCAGCTCACTGTTGCAGCAGGGAATGCTGCAGCCCACAAAGCTGCAGCTTTGTCCCTTTACAAAGCATTATTTTACACCTGTGTCTGCTGAGGATTTTTCTCTAAGCTTGAGCATCTAAATAGTCAAATGATTAAATGTGTTCACCTAGTGATTTTCATAGTTGAGAACCCAGGTCTATGGAACAGACACATAGTCAATTCTTCCAGGGATTAACTCATTTCTCTTATGCTATATGTAAACACTTGATTTCTATCCTCTCATGTAATAGGTCATATTATTGCTGTTGGTGAAGAAGTGTTGATTTTCTTTATGGCTTTGTAAGAGACAGCGCTGCCGAAAACCAAGCAGTGATGAGGAATGCTGATTTATTTGAGACAGAAAGCATTCAAAGTCTTGAATGGCAGGCTCCTCAGGGAAGGTGGGAAGAATATGGAAAGGACACAAACTGCAGTGCTCATGTCAAGGTGAGGCCAGATGAAGAGGCCAAACCAAAACGCCTTCCAAGGAAACACCCTTCCTAACATTTGGAGTGCCAGAGAGGTGCCTCATCGCAAAGCCATGTTTACATACCGAGGCATCACAGAGCAAAAGATTTTCCCTTAAGGACATAGAGGGAATGGTTTTATTATCCTTGTTGAGGTGATGCATCTTCCATGATAGCATTTGTAAGTTATCAAGCAACGATAACTTGGGGCTGCAGATTTGTAGATGACTCATGGGGTTACAAACCCGCTCCTACCTCCCCAGCTGGATGTCCTTGTGTCCCTTCAACACTATGCTGAGGCCCTCTTCTTGCACTGTAAACCACAGTGCAGTCACACTTTACAGCAGTGTTGATGATTCCATTTTCCCTTCTAAGGTCAGAGAGCACAGAGTACAGCTGGGCAAGAATTCGTAAAGAGACAATTTAATGCAAAGTACATTCTTAGAAATACACAGCTTTTCTGAGTATTTTTAAAGTATAGCTTGATATTACATCACATTTCTGGTTGAAATTATAATTGTATTAACATACTTTTATGTGAAGGAAATATTCCAGACATTGATATTGAGCAAACAATTTTGCTTTTAAAACAAATCTGAATGGAGAAAGAGACAGGAAAATACTGTGGAATTCACTGTGGAATACTCTGGAAAAGGGAATAGAATAGCAGAGTTTATGATGAAGAAAATGTATATGGCACCCAGAAAATAATTATTTTTCAGTACTTCTGTGTTTGCCACCAGAACAAAATAATCCATTGGTCCCAGAGGTGTAAAACTCATCAATTTAGAGAAGCTAAATGTTGATTATCACAATAAAAGTTAAGATTATTATCCGGGGGAAAAAAAGTAATCTAATTAATTTTAAAGAGAATGTGTGTTTTTAGTGAGAATCTAGGCCTAATAAAATTGACCTAGACAATAGATTTTTCTGTAGACCAGTTAGCAGGAAATCATCCCCATGCTTTCTGTGAGTGGTAGATGGGCTTTTAATATCTCAGCTCTTCATTATGTGCGTTTTTTTTCTTTTTTTTTTTTAATTGCTTTTCTTTAAAGTCACAGCTGATCTATTAATGGGATTAAGTGAGATTTGTCATGTTTAAAAAGATAATTTTTTCTTTTTGCACCATTGGACAAAATTGGAAATATGTCTCAAGAAAATAGAGATGAGGATACCTGCTCATCAGAATTTAGAGGCTACAAGGATAGAGCCAGAGAATTCTTTTTTATCCAGTTATGAGTAAAAGATTTTACTGAAGGAGCTTCTAGAGATCAAGGCCCACTACATTAGAAAACAAGACCCAGTGAAAACAAGAGCCTCCAGTGGACAACAGGCCCACAGAGACCTTCAGCATCACACGCAGAGCTGTTCCCACAGCGCTGCCCAGCAGTGGCCAAGCATGTGGAATGTCATCACAAGCATCACGTTCCCCTGTGGTGTCAGCCTAGCCTGGGCTGGAGGGGACAGCACCTACACAGTTGTGTGTGTCTGTGGCAGAATAGCAGTCCCAAGAAGAGAAATTGTTAACAACCTGCCTTTTGCATCCCATTTAAAAATCTAAGTATGTGTCACTGATGGTGTGGTTTTGTTCTTGTGGTTACCTCACACTTAAATATCCAGAGACAGACAATCCACTGCCTTCTAGACAGAGAGATGGTCACAGGACAGGCACATGGTACTGTTATTCACTGCCCCATCTCTGATGGAAGGCAGGCACTTTGAAAGAAATTTGTTCCTACATGAGGCCTGCACATAAGGACAGTTTGCATTTCCTTCAGTAAAAAAAAACAAACCTCATTTTCTGTCCTCATTTAGCAACTAGCTTTTTTATTGGTAACAGTTTTTTAACACTAGATGATTAAGTGGAATACTCTTACAGAAGAATAACCTTCACCTACCCAAGCATTACAGACCTCACATACCTTTTCAATCTGCTAGTTAAATAAACATTGTTAAGTACCCAAAACCAAATTACAATGGTAATTAAGAGGCAAAACTAAAGTAAGCCATTTGATAATAGAGCAAAGGCACTACAAAGAGTCGTAATACGAGCATACATTTAGGAAAAAGTTGCTCAACACTTCACTAGGATCTGCCAAGCTCCTCAGCTAATAGCTCATCATTTGTTGTGCTTTGTCCATTGCACAGCTTTCTTCCTTCACATTTTCAGCAAAATGTGAAAATGATGGCAGGGCTTTAAAGTGAGATACCAAAATGTTTGAGTATTTTTCTGCCTTGAAGAANATTTATCCGTAAATTATCAAGTTCATTCACAGTAAATCAATTTCAGTGTTAGAACTTAACTAAAGAAACAGCATTAGTACAAAATAATGTTGTTTCTGCTGAACTTATACCTTTAAATGGTCATAAATTACATGATATGAATATTAACTGACAAAAAGGGGAATGTAGCTAAGTCCACCTAAGAAAGCTAACAGTATTCCCAGATACATTATAAAATGTTTAACTAATTCCTTTCCATGCCATGGACTTCAGGGATACCCAGTCTGTTAAATGCACATTTAAACTTACTGTTAATTTACTTTACAGTACATTTAACTTACTGTTAAGGCTGTTAGTAGTCCTGTATCTGTACATAAGCCATTCCTACTGCATTTCCTACAGATATGCAACAGAACACACAAGTGAAGATCAAAACCAAATTGCAATCAATGACATTATCAGGTATGCAACCTCTGTAAGTAAGCCAATGTACTTGGTATTCCTTGCAAGTTTGCTTGATTAAATACATTTATTTAGAGGTGGTGGGAGTCAATAGTTTCTGCCTTTTATCCCTCGTAAATCCCATATTGTCAAACTGACCTTTCCAACATGGTAACAAGCACAATGTTATGCATAGAATTTAGCAGAACTAATGACACCTCAATACACTTGGCAGTGCAGCTTCGCAGGATAGAGTTATTGCCAGAAGCTCTGGCCTGGGAAGCAAACAGCCTACAGCTCAAGAAGGAAATTTAAAAAGCCTGTTGAGCAGAAAAGAATATTTCAGTGTACAGCATCATAAAGCACAGCAGTGAAAATATAAGTGAGACCTCCATCTGACAAAAGGTCCTGTGGTATAAAATTTCTTTCAGATGGTCTGTATCCCATGTAAAAAAGCATTTCCTGGACAGTAAGACTTAGAGAACTGTCCAGATCCATGCCAAGAGAGGGGCAGGTACAACCACCCTTAGCCCTCCCTATTTTCCAAAGGCCCACAGCATTCTCTGGCAAGATTATTGATATAGACAATGCTGGGCAACACCACAACAGCTGCCAGCCTCTCCATTTGAGATTTTATACAAGGACTTTCTGATAGTGAAAGTCAAGGATCCAATACTCCGGGTACAATCCACTTATCACTGTCACGAAGGGAGACAGGGATCTCAGTGTTGGATGATAAGCCAAGGACACAGTTGCCTGGAGTTTATAAGAGCAGGTCTGACATATTTTCACTCCCTTGTCCCATGAGACAGAGGATCCTTACACATGGCTACAGACAGTCCCCATACATTATACAGTAAAGAACTAAGGCTCTTTAAAAAAACAGGATTCTTCTTATTTCCACTTCCTATTGTCCAACTGAAAGATTGACTGCTCTGACTTCAGAACTATCTGAAGATGAGACTAACATCTCATGCTCTCTGTAAACAAGAGGAGAAAAACTCCCTGATTGCTACACTTTTGAAGCTGGTAGTGTACTCCTCAGAAATTTTCATTTTGATTAATTCAAATGCATTTCAGGAACCCATTTAAAGAATATTGTTTCAAAATTATACCAATGAGATTACTGTAAAACTGAAGGCTCAGAGAAAATGTTTGTGGAGATTCAAATGTTTCTTCCAGGGCTCAGAGAACCAGATAAGATGGCTTTGAGCCAGATGAGTTCTAAATTAGCCTTGAGTAAAAATTCATTCTGGCCATAATTTAAGATCACTATAGCAACACAATCACACTTGCCAAGTATGCAACATTATAAAATTACAACAGACTTTGGGAAAAAAAATCTGTTTTCTAGCCATTTTTTAAAATAGATTTAAAACTGTATTATGAAGGTGGCAACAGTTGTTCGGGATCAAGATCTTATTTTATTCTGGATGATTAAGAAAAAGCTATGTCATACACTAATTAAATTTACAGCAGGTATCTCCTGGAATATGGAACCAGAGTCTTCTAAGAGATTCATGAAATTTTACATCTCAGAAACAGATGGTACAGTAAAAGGAGGATTAAAGGGATGATGCAAGGAATCTGTGGAAAGTCCACTATGCAGTGGGAGAGAAGACTGAGAAGGAAAGTGTGTTAAGGCACATCCTTCCCCACACACTTTCAGTCATTTGTGCCCAAAGGGAAGGCATACATTTTGCACAAGAGCAGAAATGACACCTTTGTTCTGAATTCAGCACAGTTCATCTCAATACACAGCTGAGACACCAGCTACAGCAGCAACCTTGACCTATGCTCTGTGATGTACACCACCCAACACCTGAGCTATAAATTAAGCTTCTCAGCTCATTTCCTCCCCATAATTTAAGCACAGATGAGTTCTTGGAGAAAGAGCTACAAACAGTTCAGCCACATCCTTATTTCTTTTGACAGCAGCAAAGATCCACGTTCCTCAGTAGGAACACTGCTAGAAGGATCCCATGCACACAAGCTAGTGCAGACTTCATGTTAAATGCAGCACCCTAACAGGGGCTGGCAGACTCAATTTCCTTGCACAGGAATTGCTGGTTTTATGTAACAGCCTTGCTGCAGCCTTGCAAGCATCTACCTCCACTAAACACATCTGCCTGGCCTGCTGCCAAACCCAAGGATAATCTGGAAGCAATGCCAGATTTGAGAAAATCCTGCAGGCTCAACAATGCCTGCAACTGGGATTTAAAGGTGTACAGGTACATACTTGCATTTACAGAAGTTTTGGAGACTTCTTAATCTGGGATGCTCAAATGAAGAGGAGGGGGTCCCAACTTTCTTCTCTTCTCTAAGGAAAGTCCACTCCCTAACAGCCACAGAACAGCATAAAACAGCTGGATCCTTTTGTACACTGTACCTTCCGTCACAATTCCTCTGCCACACAAATTACACGGTGCATACAACAGTCTTTGGCAGCTCTCAGACCAGCCTTCCTCTCTTGTAGAATAAGGGGCTGGGATGGAAAGTCCAGAAGGCTGGATGATGCACAGATAGCTGTTTGCAATGTCATGTGCTCCTGCAGGGCAGTGAAGTGGGGGAAGTGACTTGGGAAAGCTGCAGGTAAGATGCAGGACACCTTCCAGCATGGTTTCTGCTTCGCTTCTAAGAAAGCAAGAAATCAAAATGCCTCCTCCTCCACTGATGCCTTGCAGCAGCAGACATACCTAGATTTAAGAGAAGTCATGAAAATCTTCCTGACCCACAGAGTACCTGAAGAGGCTTTACAGGAAGGCTCAAGAGGGGGTTTTACAGGGGCTCATGAGGACGCATAGTGACAGGACAAGGTGGAAGATCTTTAAACTAAGAGATATTAGGTTTAGATTAGAGGTTAGGAACCAATTCTTTTACTATATGAGTGGTGAGACATTTAACAGATTGTGCAGAGAGGCTGGGGACTCCTTATTATTATAGGTGTTCAAGGCTGGGTTGGATGGGGGCTCTGAATAACCTGGATCAGTGGAAGGTGTCTCTGCCCATGGCGGGGGGATTGGAAATAGATGATCTTTAATGTCTCTTACAACTCTAAACGTAGCATGATTCTAGGATTCTGTGATCTATTTTACTTCTATGGGATTACTTGACTTTGCAATCTGGAAAGAATTGCCCTCTAGTCAGCCTGAACACCCCCATCTGGATCCAGTCATCCTGTGTGTTCTTTATATTATGCTGGCTTCATTTTTAACTCAAAACCCTTTGATTAAGCAGTGATCTTAATTACTCTGAATATCAAGACAGTTCAAGGCGTACTTAGTCAACCTTCCTCCAATTCCCAAGTATTGAAATTTGTCTCTTAACACCAACGCTCCTGTGGCCCTGCTACACAGCTCTACAGTGCAGAGAACACCTGAACATCTGCAGTTATAAGAGACACTGATTCAGCATCCATCGTTGCCCTGATTTTTGTATTCCATGCTGTAAGGGCTCTTTCATTTCCCTCAACACTCACTAAGCTTAGAGACAGCTTAGGGAAACTGCTGGGATCCCTTGGAATCAGGTGGAATCATCCCCTAAGAACTTCCATTTTACTACTATTCTCTCTCATGTTTTTGTAAGGAGCAATGGGTGGAAACAAGAGGGAAAGCAGAGATTTCTTATTAAGATTTCTCCAGGACTGATAATTGTGTGAATAACTTCCCTTGTTATTCAACAGTCTGATCTTTCCATAGGCTGACTCCCTTATGCAACAGATCTCTACTTGAAAGCTTCTCCCATGAGCATCTTCCTCTCAGCCTCACTAGAAGACAGCTGGTCTTCACCATTCAGCTGCAGGAAGGCAGAGAGCAGCACTTGCTTTGACCAACTTCAACCCGTTCAACCAACAGCCAGCTGCTCTCCTTGTCTTGCTGAGAGTGGAATCCTGGAGAGAAGCAGTGACCAGGTGTTCTCCACATGAAGAACAGTCATGTTTGTGTACCACAGTTTTGGGTGCCACAGTATAAGATATTAAGCCATGAGTGAGCATCCAAAGGAGGGTGACAAGCAGGGTGAGGGGCCTTGAGGTAAAGCCCTATAAGGAGTAGCTGAGGTCACTTGTTCTGTTCAGCCTGGAGAAGAGGAGACTGAGGGGAGACCTCATTGCAGTTACAACTTCCTCGTAAGGCAAAGAGGAAGGGCAAAGATGGATCTCTTCTCTGTGGTGACCAATGACAGGACCCAAGGGAATGGCCTGAAGTTGTGTTAAGGGAGGTTTAGGTTGGGTATTAGGAAAAGATTCTTCCCCCAGTGGATAGCTGGGCACTGGAACAGGCTCCCCAGGGCAGTGGTCACAGCTCCAAGCCTGACAAGAGTTCAGGAAGCCTTTGAACAATATTCTCAGGCACATAGTGTGACTCTAGGGTATGGTGCTGTGCAGGGCCAGGAGCTAAACTTGATGATTCTTGTGGATCCATTCCAACACAGTGTATTCTGTGATTCTGTTTTGATCAAAAATATATGCCCTCAGAAACCAAAAACGCAGTTGTTTTGATGTAGCCATTTTCCTGCTTGAGACCTAGTAAGACCCTGAGGATGTTCCAGCATGTGGTTGCACACAAAATGCTAAAAGTAAAATCATTTTACTCTTAAACCTAAAGACCTGGCTAATATGAATTGCATTAAATAGCTCAGCTGTGCCATCTGAAGTGATACACATTTAAGCCTTCTTCATGGGGGGGACCTGAGAACTTTTAGCAGGATATTGAAAAGGACTCTCAACTGCTATTATCAGCACAATTTTATGGACATCAACAGACTAGATGACCCAAACAATCCTCTTCATGATGAAGTGTCTACCTCCTCTACCTCCTGGTTGCATTCTTACGCTGATGAGCATTTCTTTGCTGTCTTACCAAAGAAAACAAAAAATGATAAGTTTTATTTAGTAGAAAATATCTCCAAAATGTTCGTCTTCTTGCCTAGGCATTTTCTTTCATTAGAAGTCCGTACCCAAGCAAGTCAGTTTGCATTGTCCTCTTAAATCTGACTTATTTCAAAATCACTTAATTGGTGACAACTGTTTTGTACAGTCAGATATTTGGAAATTACCATCATGAAATTTTGTCCAACATGAACAATTCCTGTATGTATTCATAGTCAAAAGATAGATTACCTACTGTGAAAACTCCCTTTTTTCTCTGCACATGTGCTGAAATATTTACGTTGCATTAGGAAGCATATTGAAAATATTCTCCCTAAAGTATCATGGTTGTGGAGGACAGGTTATCGGGGAGAACATGAAAAATTCAGTACACTGCTGCTTCTGCTGATGCACTTTTTTGTTCTCCATTAAGAAATACAGAAGGCATAGAAATTGTGTTATGTTTGGGCAAATAATTTTGGACATCCTGAGTAGCCTCAACAGCAACAGCACAAAGTCTTGGAGATGATACAAAAACTGAGGCAGAAACAGGACTCTAAGGCAGTACTTCAGAGTAGCTGGATATGCTACAACACACCCATGGTCGTGTGTTGGACTATGACACATCTTTCATGGCAAATCCAACACCAAGAAGGCCGACCAAAATCCAAGTTTTCATGAAAGACAGAGAGAGGAGAGTGGAAGGCTGCAATGGCTCCTGTTAGCATTTCTGAATAAGATGGCTTAGTATACTTGAGCAACATTGGCACAAACAATATTCTTAAATGTCTGTTCGTTCCACATTGACTTATGCATAGTGGATGAAGGCTGCATATGTATTTTATATAATTCAGGATATTAGTTCTGAGTACCAAACACTTCACTACCAAGAAACCACTGATTTTTAATGAAAATACTGCTGTTTCCCTGCATGTCTGTCTCCATTGGACTGTATCTCTCTTTTCTCCTCTCAAAGAAATGACTATCAAACAATCAAAAGATAAGGATGAACTTCACAACCAAGAAGGAAAAATGTTTTAAACATGGAGCTTTTGTTTCATTTCATCTCATTGTTTACAAAATCTGTCTGACTAAACATTGTGTCAGCCGCACCCCAGATGGACCTCAGTGAAGAATAGATGTTAAAAGAACATGACCAAATGGACTGCATGCTGATGAGACAGCATGGGAATGCACAAGCAGTTTGCACGCATGGATTTCAAAGTGCCAGCAGACTGAAATGAGAGCAGGGAGGCAAGAGAGGCCATTTTCCCAGTTCTAAAATCAAGACAGTTCTCTACCAGCTCAGGAGGAAGAGGAGGCTGGTAATGCGTTTGTAGATCAAATGTCTCCCCCACAGCAAAGTTTATATCTTCTGTCAATATCCCAAAAGCTAGAGACATTCAGGTGCTACAATGACCCTGAATGGATATTTTAGCTGGGTCACCTGTGATACCACAGATTGTTGTAAGAGATATCAGTAAGCCTCCTTCAGCAGAGTGAGAGTCAAAGGATCTGTTAACTATGCTTCTAGCAAAATTCAGTCATCCCCTCTGTTAATGGCCATGTTGCATCTGTAACATCAAGACTATGCTTTCTCAGGAACTGATTCTGGCAGACCAAAACTACGGATTCTGCTGATGCCTCCTCTGATTGATATTATCACATCTTTTAAGGCTGAAAATTCTCTGGAGGACCCAGTGATATGGACATGACAAAAGGATAACAGTAGTAACCCACCACCTCCTTACAGCATTTTGCCTGTGTGTGCTTGCATGTACAAGCCATATGTGAAACCAGCTCACCGTTACCCTGCAGTGGCCGGAGACCTGTTTTGGGCCTGACACTTTTCTCAAGCTGCAGACCCAGTAGCTTTGTATATCCATCTTTCATTTTGGCATAGCCTGTTATCTCAGCGTGTCAGCAGCTCCCTGTGGTGTTTCACAGAGCACAGGCACACCGAGTGTCACACACAGGCAGCAGGGTGAGGGCCTGCCTGCCAGCACTGACAGCAGGCCCCACACAGGGGCAGGAGCAGAGACGACGGTGGACAAAACCATTTCTCCCACCTGCAAAGGCTGGGACTCTCTGGTCTGTTTCTTGCAGTAAGGACTCAGCCTTTTTTCAGCCTTTCTAGCAAAGGAACCACAAAATGACACCCTGTAACTCCACTGGTAATGTGGCTTATCTAGCCTATCTAATGATGGCTTATCTAGTCTAGTCTAGTAACCATCCTCTCATGAGCTCTGGATTGTCATGGAAAAGATAGAGTTCAGCAGCACATACAAATCCATGCATAGTGCTATTCAAAGTTGGACCACAGAAAATTAATGGGCCACCTGAAAATTAATGTCACTGCAAAAAGGGGACTGGCAGATTACACTGTGTAATTACAGAGCAAAAGAGCCATGGTGGACACTGCATTTTATTGGTCAATGTTGTGTCAATAGGGGTTAATGGAAGCTGTTGACTCTTTCAGTCTCTGAGGCTGTCACAAAATGCAAAGTTTGAGAAAAGCTTTTTACTCTGTTGTTCAGCACTGACATTAATGAAAGTCTTGGTTTTGTCAAGGAATTATGTACCAGTATGTATGTCTTTTTCATCACCACTATTTTGTTAAGTGCTAAGAGAAGTAGGCTTTCCTGTTGTTATTAAATGTGTTATTTTTCTGTCAAATTGCTTTTTAGATTCACGACTCAGGTGTAATTTTGATGACTCAATGATGGTCCATTTTGAACTTCATGTACTGTTCTTCTCACCACAGCTATAATTCTATTAAATCAAGTACAGACTGATTATTCTAAAAATAACAAGAGATACCCTAGATGAAAATTGCTCTTCAATACATTTTTCTTTTATTTGCAGTGAGGAGAAACTGTCAAATGTATTATTTCAATTTTTTTAATATTGCATTACTTTCAGTGCAACATCAAGAATACCAATGACCCTTTAGAGCATGATTAACTCTATTAAAGCATATTATTGTCATTGCAAAAATCTTGGTTAATTGGTTCCCAGAAAAAAATTTCCCTTAGTGAAAATATTTCAACAAACACAAATTTTAACATACAGAAATGGTTCTTGCTGCTCTCAATAATGGTTTATGTCTAAATGGTGTTTGTGGGCAGTCACACCTCATTGAGTGGTTTGTGGGCTTGGTCTGCAATGTTCAGAAGGAAGCTGGTTTTTTCACTGAGTGAGGATAGCCAAGAAGTGTTGAAAGGAACAGCGTGCCTACAAATGTGTTTATCAAGCCAGATCTATGCCTCTGATCATACCACTAGCCCAGAAGTTTGGCTCATTAACTTCTCTTTTCTTATAAAGCAAGAATCAGGTATCTCTCACCAGAAAGGACAGGCTGGCATTCAGAGGAACATGCTGCACAAAGTCCTGGTAGTGTGCCCTCACAACAGTCTCACACTGTCCTGTGTGAGACAGAGAGGACAAATCTCTGGTCAGCTGTCTGTCAGCATCCAACTGGGTGCAGGATTCAGCTGCCACATGACCCTCAGCTTTATCCCGCCTGCCCAAATAGGAGTGTATTGACCATGAGATCACAAGCCAGGTAAATGCCTGTGCAGGAGGCATGTGACACAAGCCTGTTGCAGCCAAGAACAAAATTTCAGCCAACAACAATCCCTGTCTTCCCTTCTCTACTGAGTGATGCACTGCTAGGACCAGCCACAACACAGCCTCTGTCTTGCCTCCTCACAGCAAACAGTGCAAGTCAGAAAATCCTATCTGGCCCATCACAGTGGCCACAGATGAGGAAAGGATCTAGGATGCTGATCTGCACATGCTTCTATTTTACCTTCAGGGCAAAAACACAGAAGTGGATATCCCACTGAAATTTCTGAGTCAAATCTCCAGTAATAGAGCATGCACAAAGGTTTCTTTTCTGGTGCTGAGGAAAGGAGCACAAAACTGATTACATTGTGCTCTGGAAAGTGGTAACATGGTAAGTATGAACAGTTATACTCCATTGATCTCAGACACACAAACGTAGAGGGGCATAATAATCAGCAGTAGTGGTAGCAAGACTGAAAAAGAGAGCTGGGATAAGGCCTGACAAAGTGCTGTGTTCTTCTGGACATACGATCATGGTGAATAGCATGCAAATCTCTTGATAGTAAAGGCTGACAGCTGCTGGGAGCTGTTCCTTACCAAACAGACGTGACTATCCTAATAAACCAGACAGTTTATATTGCATGAGCCACTGGAAGACACAGTCATGAAAAAGAAAAAGAAAGTAAGCTGGGAACCTTGAGCATTGTATGCTGAACGTCTGGCACTCCAGAACACTTGTAAACATCCCTAAGGACCAGTGAGAGTAAATAATTTTGCACTGACCGTAGTGAAGTAAGGCCATCTCTGAGGGTCTATAATTAAATAATTCTTGCAGTACTAGTGTTTAAACATGAAGAAAGGCTAAGGGGATAAAATTTATTCTACGAATGGAGGACTTCAGATGTATATTACAGAGAGCAATGGTTAGAGTTCTGGACTAATTCACAGATGTGAAGACTAGAGTTGACAGCTACAGAGGTCAGCATACTAACATACAAAAG
The DNA here is from genome assembly GCA_013400635.1 of Hypocryptadius cinnamomeus. Taxonomy (NCBI): domain Eukaryota; kingdom Metazoa; phylum Chordata; class Aves; order Passeriformes; family Zosteropidae; genus Hypocryptadius; species Hypocryptadius cinnamomeus. The sequence continues at coordinate 4,066 of VYZP01047965.1, read as the reverse complement.
CCTTTGTCCAAATTGTGAACATCTGTTGGTGATCCTGGAGTCTTTGAGACAGACTCATATATGCACCCAATACAACCAGATCCAAAGAAGACACAAAACAAGAGTTCTCACCCTTGCACTCATATTTTCCAGTTCTCTGTCTTTCATGACAAGAGAAATTCTCACTTTATCTATGAGTAATATCCATGCAACATGCTGAAGGGTAAAATCTCCAGTATAAGATCAGGAGGTCTTTTCCAAGGGGTGAGTCATTATGCTTTAGCTCCTATTCACATTAGCTTGCTGAATCCAAAGGTATATCAGAAGAATTTTTTTAAAAGGCAGAAGCCTGATTTTTAAATTATGTTTTTCCATAAGCCGTGGAGTGTTTCTACATAAGAGCACAAACTGTCCCTCCCTGCAATCTGTTGTAGACCAGGTAGAGTTTCATAAAACAAAATTGTTCTACAGAGTTGAACAACATACCCACTTTAGCTAGTTGCATGCTTTAAATGCAGATAACACTATAAACACCACGAAAACTAGGATTTACTTGCCAAGTCAGAGTTTCTTTAACAGAGATTGTGATGGACGATGAAATCACAGAAAGTTCAAGTTGACCACCTAAATTCTGTATTGCTTTAAATCTTACACATACTACCTAGGAATATTTGAAAAAAAAAAGGTCTTTGGAGATACTAGTTACTCAGTTTTTGTTCAGCTTAAATTAATTGTCAATTAACACTTGTTTTCTTGCATTCATAATACAAATAGTAGGAGAAATGCAGAACCTGTCTACAGTAGAAATTTTCAACTCCTTTACCACAGTCCTACAAAAAGCAAGTTGTTAATAAAAAAATGTTTTAAATTAAAAAAAGTTTTAAATCTCACCAGGTGAAAATGCAGGCAGGTGTATTACAGTGTTTATATGCCTGAGGTTCTCCATGTAAAAGGTGTATGTTACTTATAAGAATTCATAACCTTTTGCTCCAATATCTTAACAAAACTAAATTCTGTAATTGAGACAATCACTGTAAGACTGCATCATTTGCTCCTCACAGGTGTGGGGCAGAGAAAGGATTCCTGTTACTTCCAGAAAAATGTTAGAGAATTCCTTTTAAAAGTAATTGCAAAGAGACCAGAAGTAAAGTGGTTGGGAGAACCTGCAAATGAACTGACCAGAGTCCACAGGTACCAAAGAGAGTGACTTCAACCTCAATTATGAACAAAAATAGCAGACTAGTCAGGAGGAGAATTTCAAAGACACAATCAATAGTGAGTCTGGAGTTTTAGACTGTATTGATTTATTGAAACATTCAAAGTTTGCCCTTGCAAAGCAGGCTGTCTAGCCTATGGGAAAACTAAAGAACAGGTGGTTCTTCACCCTGCCTCTCTTTTCTCATCGTGGTGACCCAGCAATAAATTCCAAAGCTGTCTCCAAAGATGTCAAGGTCTCAGAAGAAGCTGTAGTTGCTCACCCAGGAATCAACACTTTCAAACTTACTGCTTCATTCATCTCCAGGTGCCTATTGACCACATTTTGGAAACATGGTACTAGAAGTTCTTGGAGCAACTGAATTGGAAACCTGAGTCTATTTTCCTGATCTCTCTACAACAGTTACCTGCTTGCACTGATATATCAGCCAAACAGAGGACGTGATTTCAGTGTCCTCCTAAAGACCAGTCAAGGCAGACGGATTTTTCACCATGTAATTACAGACAGTAAGGTTTCTTAGAGATTATTTGATTCTTGTTTTGATGGAAAATTCCAATCAGGATTTGCACCTGACCCTTCAAAAATTCTTTCTTGTAATCTAGTACATTTCTTGGGAAAAAATTGGCATTTTCACACACACATTACCTCTGAAATGTCTTCTTTGAACTGGTCTATTTACATGAGCACACTAGTTAGCAGTAAATACAATATATCCTAAGGAAATTTCAAGTTCTTATTCACCAACAGTTTGAATTACTTTTTTAATTGCTGCTTCAGCTGGGCTGAAGACCAGCTGTAATATAAATAGAGCACTAGCCAGAGTTCCAGAAGGAAAAAATTGCCATGGACCTCAGTTTCAGGCATATAGAAGCATTTGCGGCCCGCAAAAATAGGCTGTCCTCAGCTACACTGCCCTAGGAACAAGGGCATATGGCAAGGACATGAGGTCCCATCTGCCCATTGGGCTCTACTCTGCTGCCTGCCACCTCAAGTAAAATTAGCCTGGGATGCTGAACCATCTCCCAACATTTAATCAAGATTCTAAACACTTACAGTTTTATTTGGTGCTGAATATGCCTCAGGTGTATTCTGTAGCTTTGATCTTCTCTTGGGCTGAGATGGAGAACAAGAGCCAAACTTCAGCAGAAGTCAAGACTGACATTGTGAATAAGACATGGGCAAGAAAGAAAAGAGAGGGGTTTTGCCTTCATTCCCTGCTCTCCATTTCATCTACTCCCTTAACTCATCAGCTATTACTAGCAGCATGTTGTATTTACATTTTCTCTCTTGGAGGGAAGTTAAAAATACATAAGTTGAAGCTTCCTTATAGATATGGCTGGTCATCACACGAACACTGTATATTTGCTTCCATTGCTGTCCAATAAATATTTTATGCTTTTCTGAACTAGCAAGCAGTTTTCCAGAGCACACTGTAGGCAATGCTAGTCAATTTTGCAGAGCTGTGAAACATCTGGTATGGCTGTAACATGTTGGCAGTGCTATCCATGCTACTCAGCTCTCAATGAGAAATTTCTTTCCCCCGTGTGCCAAACTGGAGTTGCTGTGCGCTTTGGGAAGACTGAAGCTTTCCCTAGCAGGTCATGAAATGAGTCATCAAGCCTGAATGAATCTTTGTATTACATGGATCACATGTTTAGTAGTCTCACTGCATACATTTTCACATCCAGGAAAAAAAAACAAGGATAACATTTTGGTGATTCTATTTGCCATAGACATGATGTTGCTTGGATTCAGCCTCACCTGTAGTCCTCCCTTCTCCCTGACTAGATCCCATTCCTCCCTGGCAGAAAGAATGCATATACATTAATCTCTGTGATACATTTAAAAACATACCTCTTCTGTCCTGTCTGAGGCACTTAGCCCCTTACGATCTTATGATCCCTGTGCTTCACACAGCCAGACCCCACACACAAGTGGCACTGTGGTTTCTCACTTGCATTCCAAATTTCTGCATCAAGTGAGAGCTAAGGAGGTGGGCAGCAACATCCAGTCACAGAACAGGAGAAAATATGAGACTTTGCAAAGCATTTAGAGTCTTCTTGGTTTCCTGTGACAATGCCACTGTTTGGTGTCAGAAAAAAGGCCTTTTTTCAGGCCTCTTGAGAGCTTACCTAATCTTTCCAACAGCTCAAAGCCTGAAAACATAAAAGAACCACAGGCTTTCAGCAACATGAGGAGCTAGAAGACAGCAGCCTTGTCACCTTCAACAGAATGTCACACCTTAAGAGGATTTACAAAGCCAGCAAAGGCTTTGAGTAAGGCCAGTAAAGAGCAGCAGCAGATTCATTAAGTCTTCTGCTCTTTCCAGTTCACCACCAAGCAGATCTTGGGCAGAGAGAGCACATATGAGAAAAACAGTTTATTTAAGCACCACCTCTGCTAATACTTGATGCTTTCAAGCCCAGTAATGTCTGCTGCTACAACTAAACGCTGCTACAGCTCAGTGCTGAATAGCAAAGGCTTAAAAAGGAGTAAAAGCATGGGGACAAACATCATCACTGTCTTGTTCATTGCAAACTGGTAGGGAAAAGTCTACCTTAGGAATCCAGCGAGCTGTTTCTCCCTCACATTGCCCTGTCTCTGTCACTAGTAACATACAGGTCTTTTCAGTGCTGCTGGACTAGCCAAGACAGACAGGAGATGAAAGGAGTATCATGTGTCTCTTACAGTCTAATCAGTAAGACAAAAGTTAGGAACAGCACCTGTCACCTGATTCCAACTGCCCTTACATCCTTGCTTTGCTGTGACCTGTGACTTTGACTTTGTTTCTATCATTTCATCAGACAAATGATTTAATTTCTCCCACTCTGGAAGTGGGGTTGGGATGTGGGAATATGACTTCCTTGAGGA
>VYZP01047964.1:28112-49219 GCA_013400635.1 Hypocryptadius cinnamomeus | reverse complement strand
CATCCACACTGCCCACTGGGAATTGCTCCTAGCCCATGCTGACTCCTGAAACGTGCTCTCAGATGGGCTGGGAGGGTGTTAAGTGGCCTGGCCAGAAGTGTGCCAAGGACCACTGCAAGAGTACACACATTCACCTTCCAGTATCTGTGCTCATGCCCCTTCACTCTTTAATTTACAACCTTTCCTTTCCACAGCCTTTACAAACAAAGGAAATGGAAAACTAATCAGCCGTGCTAAGGGAAAGTGCAACTCACCATAAATACACAGTCTGGAGAGAGAAAATAAGCAGTGGGTGGTGGGAAAACAGAAAAAAATCCGAATTTTTCAAGTTAGGTCAAAGCATGCAGAACTTTAGTACTTATTCCAGAGGCATATTTTTAAGTTGCTACTGAGGGATATTTTGTTGATAGAGAAGTTCAGCAGGAGCAGGAAGAGACAGAGAAGCTGAAGCACAGAGAGAGGTTGTACAACATCCCCACTTCACACCAGGCTTATCCTGGCTTTTGCTGGGCTTCGTGGCACAAACTTTGAGCTCTTCTGCTTGTGTCACTGATAAGGGGACTAGCACTGTGAGGCTCCAGAGTGGCCCTTGCATTATTCAAAGCCCTGGCCTTTGCCTGTCATTACTGTTTGCAAAGAGGTAAAAGGAAAGGAGAGTCTTACTTCATTGCTGGCAGTGCCAGCCCAGTGACTGTCATCATTTCCGTGTAATCCTGCAGGCTTTCCACTGACTTCAGAATTTGTGGCAAAGAAAGTAAAGAAGTAAATGTCAGCCTAAATGATTTAAATAATACCAATGTCTCATGCTGACAGGGAGCAGCACAAAAACCTGCAGATGCCTCACCTGGGCATTGAGAATGGCCTTAGCCACTTTAATGGTTTTCATTTTTAGAAACCATATTTGCATGCCTCTTCTAATGTCATGGTTTCAAAATCCCTAGGCAACAATTTCTTCACTTGAAAAGAATGAAGTTAAAGAGTTATCCTGCATGTACAGGTTGAGCTGGTTTTGATGGGGTTTTTTAACAGCCTTTTAATGTTAATCTGCTTAAATCTTCACCTGGCCTTTTAATTCAGAACAAAAATTCAGGCTAAGCTGAAAACACAGCATAGTTAGTTTGAGTAAGGAAAGAAAGGAGAAGGAAGAAGCAAATAAATATTTCTGCATGGGCTTGGTCTTGCATTAGCATTATAGGATTACCTGTTGCCAGATTCTTTAATGTCTGTGACATCTTAAAATCCAATTTCATCAGGGATAAAATATAAGTTAATTGTGTTTGTCTTGTTGCAACTAGCCAAACCTTTCTTAACCTTTCTTAACTTCATTAAAAGGGTTTCATTTTCTTTTCTTTTTTTTTTTCACCAGGAAGGATAGAGAAAAAACTATCTCAGCTGCTTTTCTTAGAAAGTAATTTCAGTTCAGAGCCATGGAAAGATATTAAAAAGATATCCAACAAATGGAGTAGGTGTTTTACAAGCCTACATGATGTTAAAGTTGTCTGCACTGGTATAAATCCATAATGCTCAGCTTTAAGTATTTCACTTGTTTGACTTGGGTAGAAGTTTAGGTAATGATCTGTAGTGTCTTTGAAATAGAGTCTGAGCTCTCTGAGGCTGTGTTAGGACTGCAGGTCTGTCCTCCTCCTCAGTCAGGCAGTTCCAGTCACCACTTCTAAAGCCCACCATGGCTCCTATTTATCAGGGAAAGCATCCCCTGATTATCTTCCCATGGTAAAAGGTGCTGGGTTGTTCCAGTGGTGGTGTTGTTCCAGTCTCCCTGTGAGAGGGCATGGCTGGAGGTCTCAGTTTTGCCCCTCTGAGTCAGCCCCAATCTCTCTAAAGAGGCTGCACCCTTAATTTGGGCACATCAGTGAACTGACTGATGAACTGGGGCAGGATCCAGAAATGCATCATCACAAAGGCCGAAATTGCTGATGGGTGGAGAGGCAATAGCAGGTATTTGGCACCTCGTTAGCAGCACCTGACACAGTGCCACACTTGGTGGCAAGTGTTAGGACATGGCAGGGGCTGTGGGACTGTGTCTGCCCCTCACAGTCCCTGCTATACCCAACCTGCCAACTTTGTATCAATGAAGCCACAAACTGAAGTGGCTTGTGCTGTTGGGATGGGTTTTCTACAAGGCATCAGACCTCTGCTGCAGGCACACTTCTGCCTGAGAGGGGCAGAGGACACAGTATTTCTAGCAAGCACTGAAAAGAGTCAATAGGTGACCCTTACTGAGCTCCCTAACTGGGAAATGAGCTCATTTGGTGCTCCAGCTACAACCTCTCATGCTAAATCCTTTTCTTAGGAGGAAGAGTGGGGAGCATTTGGCTGTAATTGTACAAAACAACTAATTTAAGAAAGAGCAATGAAAATGGATCTAGGTTAGCTTATTGTATTTGCAGGGCACCCCATGGCAGGGAGGAATGATGAATCTGACTCCATGTTCTCAGAAGGCTAATTTATTACTTCATAATACTATATTCTATTAAAGAATATTATACTAAACTATACTAAAGAATGCAGAAAGGATACTTACAGAATGCTAAAAAGATAAGAATGAAAACTTAACTCTAGAAAGAGTCCCGACACAGCTTGGCACTGATTGGCCAATGAGTGCAAACAACTCACACCAGAATCCAATGAAACAATCACCTGTGGGTAAACAATCTCCAAACACATTCCAAAGGAGCAAAACACAGGAGAAGCAAATGAGATAATTATTGTTTTCCTTTTCTCTGAGGCTTCTCAGCTTCCCAGGAGAAAAATCCTGGGTGAAGGGATTTTTCCAGAGAATGTGAATGCCACATTAGCTTTCTTTCAGTTAGGGAAGGCGAAACCAGAAACTAATTTTTATTAATGAAAAAATGAAAAGAAATTAATCATAAAATTTTCAGGTTCCTATTTCATATGAGGAGCTGAATGACAGAAAAGCAGTGGGGATCTCTGTTGCTGAAGGGAATTGGTGCAATGTCTCTAAATATTAAGGCATCACTGGGTCTTGGAATACAAGTTTTCAAGAGTGATTTGACATTTCAAAAAATTTTGGTCATCATCCAAAAAAAAAAAAAAAAAGAGAGCGAGAGGGGCAAATACAGATGGCATATTATTGGTAGATCAGGGAAGAAAGCAGCATATAAGTACATTACTGGTTTTCTTTATTTAGTGAAAAGCTGTCTGACCCTGCAGTTATGTAGTGTCTCAGCATTCCTTATTTGTTTCTGTAAATATTTTCCATCTGCCTTCAAGGAAGTTTAGGCTGAGAAATTACTTTGAGCTGTTTCTCCTGTGTAGTGGACCCAGGGCCTTGGCAAGGACCAGGTGCTGTTGCTGCTGGCAGCTCTGTCATGTCCTGACTCTGCTGTGACCAAGCTGGACCAAGCTGTGATTGGGAAAAGGAAGATTAGCCAGTTTTCCTCCTTTGAGGAAGCAAATCCACCTCTTGTCATATTGAAGGTGCTATACTTAGTTATCTTAAGACATTTACTGTTTTACATTTCATATTTCATTTACTGTTTTTCTCCCAGGTTTATATGCCTAGTGAAAGTGTCTAAGTGATCTCTCACTGCCACTGCTTGCTGTGGTACTATTCACTACAGAGACCACAGACAAGAGCTTTTCCTTATCTGCACTAGTCCACATGCAGACTGCATGAATTTCAGAGGTAAGAGGGTTTTTTCAGACCTGCCCAGATGAAAGTTAAAGGGCAGCTCTCCAGAGCATCCAATAGCCAACTGCTAAGCACAGCTGTGCCAAAAAAGCAATCCCAAACTAAACAGCTGAGCCTCCACTGTATATATATTGAAAATATTTCCCAAGGCTTTCAGAAAAGTTAGAATCAAGTCCCCATGTTGAATAAATATTTCCTTACTTTTATTAATTAAGAATATTTTATACCTTTAAACCTGAAAGACTGTGCTAAATGAAATGGAATTTGAGGAATACATACACCCTATGCTCCTATATTAAACTGTACAACTCATTTAATCAAAGTAAATTCAGAAGCATGGTAAATTCAGAAACATGGTATCCATCTTTTCAATTCATCCTACACAACACCATTGACTGCAAAAAACCCTCAACATAAATTTAAAAACAAAAAATTTAAAAAACAGTCAGCAGCTTGTCAGTGAATTCTAGGCTTGCAAAACCACCCTGCTATGAAATGGCCAGAGAGTTTAGAGAAACTCTGTGCAGATGGCCACAAGCTCAACCTAAGGTGGCTGTCATGCTTGCAAAAAATTGTCTTTATTCTGACTGTACTTACTGGTACTTGTTATTTCTTTTTGCCATCAAGAAAAACCAAAAGCCTGCATGGAAAAGTGCTCAGCAGCACATCCCAGTGTTGTGGGATGACTTGGCTGCAGCACCAGATTTCCAGGCATTAGAATTCACCCTGTGGAAGCAGCAAACACTAAGGATTCAACAAACCTTGGACTTGTTGAATAAGTGTACGTGTCAAAGACAAAGGATTACAATCAAAGGGAGAGGAAAGCCTAGAAAATAAAAATATTGGCAGAACCCAACACTCAGGATTGTGGTACAAATGTCATGAACTGGTGTGGCAAGTCCCCTGTCCTCTGCTCAGCCAGGGTGTGACACAAGGTCTTGTAAAGGATTTCTGCAGGAAGCCAAACAACTATTTAAGTAAGCAAGAACAAGGCTGGGAGCTCTGTGTAAATACTTGCCACTGACTGATCACTTATACCTTGAAGATGCATTTCTAGAAAGGAAAAAACCCTGAAAATTGTTCTTCTCATTGTGTTTCCAAAAAAGCTGAGAAGTGCCATTATATTAGTCTTTCTCAAACCTCAGAGAAACTTTCCAAATGTCTATAGAGGCAAATATTAAATAAATGGCTTGCTGAAATAATGGAACAGTTGTTGGACTTTATAGCACATGCATATTTTTAAAAGAAAGAAAGAAAATATTGGGAGAGGGAGTAATTATTTTTTGTTAATTGTTTTGAAGTCCATAACTAGAAACACATTGTTACCAGTTTATACTCACGTCAATTTTATATCAGAGAAAAATAAAGTTTTGTTTGTGTAACATTGTTAGATAAAACAGTAACTATATAAATTTAAGAAAGCAAATCACTTATGCCAAGTTAGTGTCGATTAGCATTATGGATGACAGTTTAAGGAGGATTATATGATGTATTGCAGGTTTGAAACAACTAAAAATAGAAAAGCTATACAAGCCATAAAAATTGCACAATGTGCAACTTTCAGTTCCAGGAAGATTGTGTTTGCAATCCTTGACTACAAATGGAGTTGCTTTCTGACTGTTGGGATAGATCTTCTGGGGCCATAATTAATACAGACAGTCCCAAGCTTTCCAAATGACTCAGGCATTTAAAAATATGATATGATTTTGGGCTTAAAGCAGTGAAATTTTTATAAAATAATTTAGTGTTTGCCTCCCAGTTTCTGAGCTGGGTTCACAGTTCCAAAGTATGCTCTAGCACCTTGAGGAACTTTAAAACTGGAAATAAAGAATGCTGTATAACCAATGTGATACTAGCAGTGGGGCTTTTAAAAGACAGGAAAAATCCAAGATGAATATTGTAAGACATGCAATATGGTCATAGGATTCCATGGTGCCTGCTGCAGAGTTCCTTGTTACACTAAGTCCTTAACTCAGGATGCATATTTTTAACTCATTATGCTAAAAAATTTCAGAGAAAATAATGTGCATTGAGGATGTCCTTGGGAATTGTCAACAGCCCCCAAGGACTTTAACAGTTCTGCAATTCAGATGAGCCTTTGAAAAACTCTCGGTTTTAGTGTTCACATGTTCTTGTTTTGAAATAAGTCATTTTGGTTACCTCCTGGAGCTGACATCTGCAGAAAGCTCAGGTATTGCTTTCCAGCCATGCTATTGCAGCATGTCCTGAATGTTATTTATTTAGGAGCATGGCTCCGCCCGGAGCTGTGTGCCAGCAGAGCAGCCCGTGGTGGTGTGCAGGAATACCTGTGTCGAGGGATGCTCCCAGGGCACGGGCTTCACTAGAATCTAGGTCCGGAGTGGGGAGGAGGGAGTCGAGGGTAGAGGTGTCCCTGTGCCATCGCTCTGCTGCTCCCACCTGAGGCTGACTGGGGTCCCTGCTGCTTCCTAGAGAAGAGATAAAGCTCAGGGGCCACATGCCAGCACAAGGAGAGAAGCAGCACGTTCTGCTTGTCTGCCAGCTGGCCAGCAGGCCAGCTAGAAAACATGGGCTTCCAGACTTAAAGTGGCTTGAAAATACTTATGTGTTTTGTTAGAGTCCCACTGACTTGTGTTTCCAAAGCCATGACAGTGCACAGTGGCCTGCAGAATCCAGGATACACGGGGTGAGGCATTTGTAGGATTGATAGAGTACAGCAAACAGGTGGTGAAACCTCACACTCCCTTTGCCTCCGAAGAGCCGTACCACAAGTCACAGCTTTCTGCTGGAATTTGGCAATCGACACCAAGACACCCCTCCATCCCAAAAAAAGCAGCCGTAATGAGGGAAGGAAAAAGCTGGTAGGTGGTGTGCTGGGTTCCTCACTGAGTAGAGCAGTTCTGCAGAGTATGTGCAGGGCAATGCCACAACGTGGTGACAGGACAGCAGAGTATCAGTGACACTGCAGGCAGTCTGCAGAGTCCTGCCTGCTCAGTGGGAACACAGGACTCCCGTGCTGGCTGAGCTGCCAACCTGCAGCACGGCAAGGCATGCAGACCAGTTTCTCTCACAGCCCACAAAACAAAGGAAGGTCGGGGACATGGTGACAACTCCAATTCCTGTGGAGGTACAGAGGACATGCAGGGAACCAGGAGCTTTGCTCCAGGAGAGCTGGGGATGTTGCTGGGCATATGGGGATCAGAGCCATGGCGCTGGACAAAGGCAGGGTCTCATGTTGATAAAAGCTCATTCATGCATTTGATTGGGTTGCCTAAACAAACAGAATCGTGGACTCCCTGAATTCTGCCCTGGCCCTCCTGACTGAGCAGCATGGTTATGGCATAAACAAAGTTCTGCAGGTCAAATACACTCCAGACACAGCTGGAGTGGCAACACCAGAGCCAGTGGGTCTGAGCAATGCTGCGTCCAGGCAGGCTCAGTGGCAGGGTTCACAGAGATTCTGAGGGCTGTGAGACCATGGAGGTCTTTGCTGGGCAAGGAAATCCTGGTGTTCTGGGAAGCTGTGATCTTTTAAATAAAACAGTAGCAATTTTGTTCAACTCTACAAAATTACTGTTATTTAAATAATTTATATAGTTCTAATAACAGTATAGTCATACAAGGAACATTACCATTCAAGGCAGAACTACTGCACTAAGAGCAGTGTATGTCCCATTTGCCTATTATTTCTTAACAAACTGTACGTGAATTCTTGCAAAATAGTAAGTATCAACTTGGAATTTGTATCTCTTTTCCTTGCTCTGAGTGGAAAGAACAAGATCTATTGGATTGTGGGCAATATAGGGAGAAATACAGTATTGAAATCTTAACCAGCTGTAATTGGTGCATACATATTAAGGAAAACTAAGGAGCTTTACAGGAAGGTTATTTTACTGATAAGTATTTTAATTTTCTAGAAAATTTGCTTAGAGAACTTCAATCTTGAGCAGCAGCTACTTCTTGGAAAAGATTGAGCAATTACCCATCTATTTATTTATTTATGAATAGCAGAAAACATTTCCTATGTGTGCAAGAATTCAGGTTATCACACTGTTATACCCACAAGCCCTGAATCTCATCTTTCATGACAATCCACAAGAAGCAGAATAGAGATAACTTGTATGAGGCACATGGGATTTACAGCAATTAATTCTTTTGCCTGTGAAAGGTTTGTCCTTCAAAAAAATTCAGTGAGAGTTTTTTTCATTTTTTTCTTTCGAATGGAGGAAGGATCAAGACTAGTGTCTTTAAAAGTATCTAGACCTAAAAAAGGAGTCATGTTTTTGTAATGAAGAGCTGAATTTGCAATCCAATTCACACAATGTAAGAAACAAAGAAGGGTTTGCTGTCAACAAGCACATACTAGCTATTAAGATACAAAAAACGTGAACCAAGGCTTAGAGGGTCAAATTCTGACCTCATTTGCCTTTACTCTTCTGAGTTTAAAGATGTTACTCTGGATTTTCATCAGCCTAAATGTGATTGAAGTCTGATGTTCTGTAAGCCAACAAAAGTGGCATTATTCATGATTTGCAGAGATCTTGTTCACAGAAGACATTGTTTAAAAATAGGCCCTTAAGGGTACTTTCTTTCCATTTTTATTGTTTTAAAGTCATTTTACAAGTGTAGTAATGACACCTATACTTTCCCAAGAAGAGACATCCTGGAACACAGATAGGACTTAAGTAATTTCCATCCTCTGGTACTTGACCAAGCATCAGGATAAGGTAGACATGGTATACTCTTTGGAAGAACTTTTTCTTCATTAAGCATTAAAATATCTCAAGATGATATTTATGCCTATACATGTTTTCTTCAATTTAATTAAGTGATGACACAGTAAATGTAGTGAGCAAAAGAAAGAGTCAAGGTGAATATCACTGTAGTAGTTAAAACATTCCCCATCATACAACATTGTGTAGTATTAAAAAGCTCACGAGATTTTGCTGCTGAGCTGAATACAGCTGATACTTCACTCACAGACACCACACAGGTGCATCAAAATGCTCCTAAACCCCTGTTAGGCTAATGAAAGACAAAGCTTGGGTTGCAGACTTTCCCTCAAGAGCAACTTAAACCTAGCAGGGCTATGATAACATCACAGCTTTTTGGGCTGCCTTTTCCATTCTGGCTGTTGAGAGTTTTATCATGTGCACTAAACAGAATAATTTTTGTTTGTTACTCTCAGCAGAGTAGTAAGAAGCTATTGATTCTCTGTAGATTAGTTTTGGAGAAAGCCTCTCGTCTTTCCTCATTCACATGCTCCCTCTCCCCCAGTGAAGCATGGATCAGGAAACCAAATGTAGCAGAAAACCGAAGTTTTCTTTGGCAGGTTTGCCAAGAAGCCCTAATGAAAGGGGTCAGTGAAAGTCCCCATATTCCCATTGATCTAAAAGCCACAATTCCCTGGACTTTCAAAGGAAAAGACAGGGAAAGCAAAGAGCTCTCAAAGCTGATTTTTACTCCAAGCTCCAAGCCCCAGCAACTACATTGGGGATCATACAACAAAGGGCAAGTCCTGGGCAGACAGTCTGGTGGGCTACTGTGAAGGTCTGGCTGTGCACATGTAGTCAGAATGGGACACAAAATGAAGCTGATTTTGTCAAGCACCCTACACTCCGCCAGCACCACTGGACAAGGCTTTGGGATGCAGGAAGGGGCACCTCCTTCCTGCGACCCACAGGCCACCACGGGGGCAGGAGGCGTGTGACAGCTTCCACTATCAAATCAACCCTTTGACTGTCACTGTTATCATCAGAAGTGTTTGTTAGAATTACAGTTCCATTTAATTTATTATCAGTGCCCCAAGTTCCCAGGACCCCACATCAGCCCCACTGGGGCCACCAGCCCCAGGCCCAGGATTGCCAAACAGCCACACACAGCCCAACACTGCCCTGCCCATCTATGGAGGCCACCATGCTGGGCCTACAGCCCATCCTGGGCTCCTCCTGTCTCCAGAAATGTGCCTGATGCCAAGGCCTGGGGCTGTCCCCAGCTGTCTCCCTCATCTCTCTGTTCCCCAGGGGATTGCCATCGCCAGTCCTCAGAAAGCAGCCACTTCTGCAGTGCCCTGACATGTATTTCTTTAATTATCTACTTAACTGCTTGTATTCACAGTTGGGATTCTCCCTTGCTCTTGCTCAAGTATTTTTAAGGTTTTTCATTTTCTTTGATCTTCATATGTGCATGTAGTAGCTTAAATTTGTACTTCCCTTTTCCTACGGTATATTACAAAAGCTCTTTTTGCCTTCTGCCACAGGGCAGAAAAATGGAAATCAGCCTGTTTATTCCTGAGAAAAGAAGAACTGTAAAAAAACAAATGCTTCCCCAGTATCTCTCCTTTACACTTACAGAGACATCCTGTTCTGCAGTGATCCTGATGCCAGGCACTGGGATGTCAGGCTCAGAATGACTGGGGAAAAGTTTCTCTCTGAAGCTCCCCTTGAAATTTGATTAAACTATCAACTCAGTAAGGATTACAAGTAAAACAGCCGAAAAAAGATTGCTGTCACATTCTTAATAGCTGCAGACAGGAGTCTCCTGGAGTTCTCCAAGAAGCTGTGGCACAAGAGACCAGAGGATACTGGATTTGACCAAACATCCTTTTCTCTGTGGTCCTGGGAAGTGGTGGGATCAGTTGTACCCACATTCTCTTCTGCTTTCCATTGCCTCACACCAACAGGAGCACTCTGCAGAGGTAATTCCAACCCTCTGAACTCTGTAACTAAGATTTCTAAAGGGCAACATGTGAATGCAATTGTGCCTTCTCCAGGAAATGTTCATCACATATTATACAGTGTTCATAGGAATTTTCCCAGTCAATAATTGTAAAACTTTGCCAAACAAACTTTCAAGATGCCAGACCCATTTCTTCGATTATCACTGTCAGAAATCTAATGAACTGCATACAATGGTGGCTGAAGGTTGCCAACCAAATAAAAATTTCCATTGATTTCCCAGCTTTTGATTGGAATCCTAGAACCTTTCCTACTGCAGTTTCAATCAACAACTTGAGGGAGGGGGGGAACCCACATTATTTCTAATGAAGATCCCTTCAGAAGATTCAAAACCTTTACTCAACCTCCTAAATATTTGGCACAGCACATCCTTGCAAGCCTGAAATTATTACTCTGTTTGCTGTGGTTTCTTTTATTGTGCTATTATGCAAGACTGCTGTACTTTGTCATTTGTAGCACATTACCTCAGACTTGTCCAGGTACAAAGATGGACTTCTGGGATGATCAGAGTAATGGAGAGCCTATCATATGAGAAGACAGAATGAAGAGCTTGGCTTGTTTAACTTGGCAAAATAAAGGCTGTTAAGGGATCCAGTTGCTGTGTATAAATATATCACAGAGGCAAACATCAGAGAGATAGATGGGAGAGCCATTTCAACTAAATGACAGGGTTGGCAGAGGAACCCCATGGCATAGATTGGCCAGAATTCAACCTATGTGAGAAACCAAAACCAGGTTCTCACATGGTGCAATGAGATTTGGGAACAATTTTCCAGCTGGAGAAACAGCAGCAAAACTCCTAAATGCACTCACAGTGGAACTTGATAATCATGTATGAAGGGGATTATAAAACATGATTCCTGCAATGTTATAACAATATATTTGATGACCCATTAGATCCTTTTCAGTCTTGTGTTGCCATATAAAGCTATCTCATGCAGATTCTGTACACTTCAATCATGTATGCTTCAAAACAAGATATGCCAGCATACTTTATATGTTTCAAGCTATTTAAAAACAAAACAAAACAAACCAACAACTCTAACCAAATAGTTCAGTTTAGTAAGTGTATTTGTTCAGGGCAGGGATAAAACTTAAAATCATTTTCTCTCCCATAATGACAATAAATTTAATAGAACCCAAATATATTACAAAATAAAAATATTTTACATTCAGTTGTCCACCACCAAAATTCCTAAGATTATTGATAATTAGTTCTACTTGTCATCTAGAACTGTTGAAGCTTTATTACAATTTCTATAAAATATTTTATCCATGGATTTAAAACCTTTGCAGCTGAAGGTCAACTGTTATTTATGGTATTCTGCTTTAAGCTATAAATTAATTAAGGACAAGAACATTTTTGTGCTAATGCATTTTGTGTTGGAGGGTCTCCAAAAGATATAGCCAAGGGAACAGAATTATGATTGTTTCTAATTTATGTTGGTCATAGCATAGGTTGAACACATGAGAGGGAAGACTTTTTTTAAAAACAGAGTCGTCTGGTTTTGGAGATACTTCATTTTTTTTGTGCTTAAAAGGTTTCTTATGCTGAGCTTGAAGTAAAAACCCATGAACTCTACAAAGCAGAAAATTTCTTGGGTAGAAAGAAACAGTTGGTAAAAATCTACTTCTACCAAAAGCAGTAAAATGGTTACATAAAAATTAATCATTTACAAAAAGTTCTTCTTTCTAAATGCAAACCCACACACATAAACACAGAGAGTCCCTGTGAATGGGACCAAACTATAGCCATGACAGTACTGCACATATTTTCACTTCCTTGTAGCTCCTTCTTGAAACTTTGATGAAAATACCAGCATGCTATCTTCATATAAAGTGTACTAGCTCAGTGAAGGCAAATTTTATACTGAAGATGACCCAAAATTACTGTAATATCATATCTTATGGTAATTAATAATACCAAATTCTGATTCACTCTACTCTCAACTAAGATAGCTTCATAAACCTAGCGTGAAGTTTCCTGGTTTTATTAGCACTCCACTGTCTTAGCCAGCATTAAAAATTAGTTAAAAACCTCACATCATTTTCTTGAGAGCAATGCTGAATTCAGCTCTCAAGATTCAGCATTAGATATTCAGGAAGAAAGGATCCAGAAGAATGGAAAACATGTCTCCATTGTCATCAGTTAACGGATGGCTTAGGACCTGAATTACTGACTTCTAACATATTTTCCTGACTTATATAAAAATTCTTCTGAAAGCATTCTAAGTTTTTTACTTTAATTGAAGACAGTGAAAATCAATTTACAGATGTCTACATAACTTTGCATGCATTTCTTCATCTTAATTTTTTTTTTTTATCATATGCGCATTCACTTATATTATGAAGGAACATCCACCCATCAATCTTCTCTAGCCTCTTGTTATTCAACATCCTTCTTCCATGCCTCTTCACACCTTTTTCTCTCAAGTAAACAAATCAAAAGTTTCACTTTTGACTCTGACATTGCTGGTGATTTTCATCATAGCCTCTGTTCCTGTTCCCATTTGTGCTGGTTTTGGCTGGGATAGAGGTAATCGCAGTAGCTGCTTTGGGGCTGTATTTTGGATTTGTGCTGGAAACAGGGCTGATAACACAGGGAGGTTTTCCTTACTGCTGAGCAGAACTTGCACAGAGTCCAGGCCTTTTCTGCTCCTCACCCCGCTCCACCAATGAGGAGGCTGGGGGTGCACAAGGGCTTGGGAGGGGACACAGCCAGGACGGTGACACCAACCAGTGTATAATGCTGGGGGAGGAAGAAGGGAAAGGCAGGACATTTGGAGTGGTGGCATTTGTCTTCTCGAGTGACTGATACCCATGATGGGGCCCTGCTCTCCTGAGGATGGCTGAACACCTGCCTGCCCATGGGAAGTGGTGGATGAATTCCTGGTTTTGCTTTGCTTGCATGTGTGGCTCTTGCTTTGTCTGTTAAACTGTCTCTATTTCAACCCACAAATTTCCTCACTTTTACTCTTCTGATTCTCTCCTCATCCCACTGTGGGGAGGAATTGAGTGGCTGTGTGGGGCTGAGTTGCCAGTTGGGATTAAACCATGACACTTTTATATATGATTAAGGATTAAATCAGAAGAGATAGGCATTTTTCAAGTTCCTGATTTGCCTCAGCAGTCCATATGACATATATACATCAAAACAGCCATGTTTCCTCCTTAAACTGCTATTTTTGTCTCAAGGAAAATTAGTTTTGATTTGAACAGAAACCATCCACATGCTTTGAACTCTTTCAGAAGCAAATTGGTTATGAGTAAATGAAGACTGATCAATTTTCAGAAGATTGATATTCTGAAATATTTTCTCTTACAGGGAAAAAATGTCCATGCTAATTTTAAGAAAAAAAACTTGTTCCATATTCAAAAGAAAAAGTTATATACTGTCTGACACTAGATTCTGGATTTACACATTATTCTGAGAAATTCTGATACAATCCTCACAGGCCACATTATTTTGCTTATGTTTGTATGTCAGAAACAATTCACAACTTCACCAAGGAATCTCCAGCACTGTAGGTTTTAAGTCCCTATTGTGACTGGACAAAGTATAGTAGAGCCTTTGTAAGGACTGCTAGTTTCTGTGCTCCTCTGAAATATTAGTGAGAAACAGTGTAAGGACTGTCGGAAAGTGTATGATACTAACTCTAGGTTTAGAGCCCTGGACAACAATTTCATGTGCTTATGTACTTCCTTTTTTGTTTGTTTGTTTTCATTTCCTGTGGAAGACAAATCTGTTGTCAAGGATCTCTCAGTTATCAAATGATTTCTGTGCATTGCAGCAGCCAGAGAGCATTTGCTTTGGCTTTCCTTGGTCATCCACAGCTCAGGGATGTGAGCTCTGCAGGACTCTGGCACTGACTGCCTTCCATCCTGGCTGTGTCTGGGAGGAGAGCCAGAAAGGTGAGTGATGCTGACATCTTTCAAACCCGTAGAGTTCTAGCAGAAAACTAGTCTGTGCTCCTATCATATTCTGGCACCTGCTCTCTTTTGCAAGTTATTGTTGCTTTACATGGGCTTTGAAGCAGTCTCCACCAACAAACAGAACAGGATGGTTCTTCACACACTGAATAGCAAAAGTACAGAATGCCTGCTCCACAAATGCAGAAGTTAACATGACTTAGGAGGAGACATTCTTGGCAGAAATACTCACTTATGGTTGCTACCCAGATAAACCACATCAGGTTAGGGCAATCTCTTAAAATGAAAATATCTGGAGACAGAAAGAGTGCTTTGGGGAAGTTTCAAAGCCTTGCCATGCACTTGCTTTCCTCTGCTGGCAGTTTTCAGCTGCTGGTTTGTGTGTTGGTTGGTTTGTTTGCTTGCCCAGAGTGGAGCACAAATGCAATCCCCAGCTGCCACTAATTATGCTGCAGAGTTCCTTGCAGCTGATTGAATTTCAGGGGCTCACGCAGAGAAGCCTTGAACCTCACTTTGGGAAAACCAGTGGTGGCTTACTACTAATTCAGTAGCCTTCTCTCTCTTCATCTGGTAGCTTATGACAAGACACGGAAGTAAAACTGAAGGACTTGATGCTCAGCTATTTTAAATTACTGTGGCTTGCCTGGTACCCTTGAAAGCAGGCTTCTTTGTCCCACCGTAGTTCTGACATGAAAAACGTATTGTTATCTCGTCAAGGATGGTTTATTGAACTGTTTTGTTCAAATACAAAGGACTTCTATTTTTAGAAGCAAAACTGTAATTCATACCCTACAACAACAAAAGTCAACTGTATCCTGAGCTGAGGTACACAAAAAATTATAATACCTCCCTGCAGGTATCTGGAGCTGACTTATGTTAGTCTTAAACCACAAAAATTTATTGCCATTACTAAGCAGTTCAAATGCGAAAGCTATTCTTGCAAAACAGTCACTAATGAGCCTGCAAATAAGAACAGAGCAGCAGGGAACTGAAAAACGTTATCTCAAAAGTACTTGCCTCACCCTTAAATGAAATCCAAAAGCAACTCTTCCCATGGACAGAAAAGAAGGGCAGAGCACGTTGCTGGTTGCTGAACATGTGAACAAATTGCATACCACAGCTCAGATGTCACAGCACTTTTTCAATAACACTTTTAAGCTTTCTCTAATGCCTCAAGCACCTAAAATTAAAGGTGAAATATCATGGATAGGAAGGATCTCAATCTTACATATATTTAGATATTTATATTTATTGATCTAACCGTAGTTTCTCAGAAACTGTTCTGTTGAATTAGTACTGGAGCTGCAAGTTTTTAAACAATCTGTATCCAAATTTTTGTAAAGCCAGAAAGACTATTTAAGATAAAAGTACTGCAAACATAAATTATGTTTTCAGAGCTACAATTTAAAAGTGTATTGAGTTGCTTTTTAATTGCAGAACAATCTTATATCTGAAATCATTAGCAAAGTTCACGGTGCATGTCACAACTAGAATTCCATTTAAGCATATTTTTAAAATTATCTCTTCTTTCACTTAGCCTTTTTGTTCAAGAATCCCTTTCTCATGGATGGGTTAGTAAAATATGCATCACTCAAAGCTCTGTAAAGAATGCAGCCTCTGCTCTGCTTTATGTCAGATTGTTTCATCAGCTCTTGGAGAAGCATTTGAAAGGCGTGTTGGCAGATGAAAGTCTCTTGGTTTGCTCTAAAACTGTGATTTTCAAACTTTAACAAAACATGCATTGAACACAGGGCATCGAAAACTTATGGAAGAAAATGGGTGGTCATTTTTACTTCATGCTATCATTTCAGGATGGAGCTGCCTCTGAGGTTCTGCTTCACTTACAGGAGTGAGCAACTCCTGGGGCTCTAAGGCACCACCACAGTCCTTTCACAGGAGAGGAAAGCTGAGGAATTCACCTAGTCAGTCCTCACGAGCTGCAAATTCCAATGCTCTACTTCTGCATGGAACAGTGTAGAAGGACCTGCAAGGCCTGATATCCCCACAAACATAAGAGTTGTGTGCTCTATTCTGCTGAAGATGAGGGCTCAAAGTGGTTCTTTGAGCTTCTGGTTGGTTTGTTGGCTGTTTACAGTTTAGTTGTTGATGTATAATAAAGTTTTGGGGGTTTTTTTCTTTCTTTTTCTTTTGGTTTTTTTTTTTTTTCATTTTTTTCTGATGGAGCTTAGAATTGCCTGTATGAGTTTTTTGTGTTACTCAATGAACTGCTGTTCAATAAAAAACAGTCCTCCAAAACCACATATGGTTAAAATTAGCTTTTTTTATTGGCTTTTTTTTTCCTTACTTACATGTTGCCTTTTGAAAAGGAGATAGTCCTGTGAAATCATGTGCCCAATTGTTCTTGTAGCTCTAAGCACTGTTTGTCCATAAGAAACTAAGAAGACCCAATGAGGTGTTATTAGCTTCGACTCATCTGACTGAAGTATCATCTGCTGTGCTCATTAATGAAGGTAGTTCAGGTGGAAACACTGATTCCTGAGCTTTATTAAAATTGTCTGTGTTGTTTTTACTCATCTAATGAAAAGAGAAAAAGGAAAGTAGATAGTAAAAAAAAGATGCATACAGAGGATATATACTAAAATAATGCCTAAGGAACTAAAAAAATCAGTTTAAACATGTGTCACAAAATTTTTTCCAATGCTAGAATTTTCCAGTGTTAGAAGTTCAATATGCTTGGAAAACAGTCTGTCTAGCTGTAATCTTAGAGAAGTCTGATTCAATAATAATAATAAAGTATAGCTTTATAATGCAGAAATGTTTTATGCGATTGTTCAGATGATCCCAGGCACTTGGTGTGCTCAGCTGAGTGTGGCATGAGGATCACATCTAAACTAGGAGATTAAGCACTGCCAGGGCTTGGTCAATATTTTGGCATGGACTAACCAGGGATCTTCCTAGAATGGTTCAGGATTTAGCTCTGCCTGGGGATTAGCCTAGCTGGAGTTTGGCAGCCTGAACATAATGAATCTGTTCTGAAGTCCACATTTAATAATGTAGGTATGACCAGCCAATGGCTGAGGGTCAGAGAACCAGCACTGGTATTGTTTTGTGTCATCCACATATTTTTAACTGTTTCTGTGTGGCTTTCAAACTGTGAGAAGTGGAAACACACATTTTTGCTTTACAGAACTGCAGCAGAACTGCAAAGCCCTGGCTTTGGAGAGGAGGGCAAGCAAGTGAGGAGCACTGAGACAGATGGCACAGTCAGATGGAATGAATTCCTTGGGGGCAGTGCAGCAGGGAGAAGAGGAACAGCGAGCATGGCAAAAATATGGGAACAGCAGCTGCCATAGCTGTTTCTACAAGAGTAAAGCAGGTTGAGCAAATTGCCTTAGGAGCCTGCCCTGTCCCCAAATCCAAAGGGAAGAACTAAGACAGCTTTTCAGGGAAGTGTGGTACCTTGCAGATGGGTGAAGTTGGAGAGTTGCAGCCATTACAGAGGGATTGGAGATTGAACACTTCCAAAGCTCACAGCTGGAAGATGAGCTGAAGTGGATGCTGGGACCCAGAGAGAAGTCCAGCTTGCTTGTCAGGCAATGGTGAATGCCAGACAGTGCAATGGCACAAATCTCACACCACAGAAAGACACAAACTGAGATAATTCTGATTCCAAATTTGAATCAGCGGAAGATTGAGATAAATTCCTAATAAAAGCATATTTACACTGGCAAAGTGTCAGTATGATTGTTGATTATTCTCTGCCTTCCCAAAGGAAATAATTCCATCCCACAGCAAAGGTGATGACCAATATTTATTGCTGGCAAAGAAATCCTGACAGACAAGGTACAATGGTATCACAAAAGGACTTATCACAGTGCTGTTCCTCACCAGTGACCCTCCCTAGCAGCAAGAGCAATCATGCTAACCACACATCTTTTGCCACCATGGCATAGGCTCTGCTGAGGAGGTATTGTTGAAACAGAAAAAGCAAGGACTTTCATCTCATATTGTTTTGAGTTGTAAGCTGAAGCTCCAGGGGAAGAGGATTACTCGAGCCAGTGGTGCACAGAGGTGCTCTCTGGAAGTGGCACGTGCCTAAGTCACCTGCAATAGGTGAGACAGCAGGAGCTGGGACAGCTTTCAGCATGTGTGGGCTGTTCTGAGAAGTTAGTTACCAATCTCTACCAGGTATCTTTTCACAAGATATCCTTGGTGAAATGCTTTGTTCAGTGGCTCTAAGCCCAGCATAATTTTCACAGGAATGGCAAAAGTCAATTTGCTGCCACAGAGCAGTTTCCTGGCTGAATTTCAGTAAATCACTCTGGAACACAGAGACATTAAAGCTCTTCAGCAAAATGGTTATGGGATTGTTTTCACATGGGCAAACAAGAATTTTCTCTCAACTAATTCTTGGAAATGCTCAAAGCATTCTAGCTGAAACTTCCAAAAACAATTCAGACTCAGCCAGACATCCAGCCTGAACAACTGAAGTTTGGCAAAGCTGTAAACAACTGGGCTTCATATAAGACTGGATTTTTAATGAAAAGTGTCAGGCAAACTTAGATAGGGCTTTGTTATCAGCTTGCTCTGCAGTATGTGTTCTCTTCTTATATCCCAGCCTAACATTTCATTTGTAAGTCAATTGTCATGACTGTTATATTATAGTGCTTTGATATAGCATTTCATATCTGCTCACATTTATGCTTCAAATTTTCATATATTGTGAACTACCAGTTGATTACATATATTTTACCAATAGTAAAGCAAACCTTCAAACTAAAAGAAATCCATCAAGTGCCACCATTAACAGAGTTTCAGGTTATTGTCTAGATAAGAGAAATCTGTCAGATGCATAAAAGGATCTCATGGAACACCTTGATTTTTACCAGTTTTTTCTTGACTTTAAGGAAGGACCTGCAAAGAAAATTTAAGAGAAATCCACTGAAGAGATTCAAAATGTACCTAATGTTGATAAGACTACTTATCAACAAATCCATTCCCTCCCTTCTGTGTTCTAAAAGAAGTATTTTTAAAGATGCTAAAAATAAAACCAGAGGTTTTATTAAAAAAATTAAAATATTTTTGTTTGTAGTCAAAACATCAGAAGGAGTGTCTGTTCTGACTTTCACTATCTTGTTCTTGGTTGATTTTGTGGTTTCTTAGAGAACACATGAAAAAAGGACATGATCATAATTTGTGAGCTGATATACACAGCACATTTTCAGACATGCTGTAAGAAATTTCTAAATATTCCTTATTATTGTTTCAGCCAAACTTGCTAAGTTTTTTTTCTGTATTTGATCTGCAAATGATGCCTATTTTGGCAGCACTCAAAAAATATGTAAAAATAATATAACATCTGCAGTTTGTGTTTTCCTGCCTGCAATGCTCTATGACAGCATTTTTAAGATGAACCAGCCTGACACTGCCAGACTTTTGTGCAATGTCCTTGGGAATTTTGACCTATTAACTACAGCAGATTTTTACTGCAAGCTGTTTCAGGCAGGCTCGTTTCCATAAAGGAAGTGTTTTGATTTGAGGGGTCACACAGATGAAATGCCGCTTGTCAGAGTTAGAAAACAGAACTGCAGGACAAAATTGAGAAGTTTTGCCTTCCTTGAGAAACCTGTGGAAAGGGAGTTGCACCAAAGAGAAAATGGATCCAGTATAACACAACAGTGCCTATATTAGGTATTTCTTGAACTGTCAAAGACTGCATAATCTAATATCATCACCTGACACAGAAAACTGAGGTTTGCTGCCTTCTTCATAGTACAGTGACACTGTATTATTTATCTGTATTGGCAGGTATGGTTTTCAGTGGTGGCTTTGTGCTTGCTTAGGTCTCTCTGCAGAGAAATGGGAATATGAGGTTAATACCAATATTCTCCAGCCATAAATCGGGTCCCATGGGCCCCAGAGAAGGGCTGGGACACCTTCACACTACCTGTAAAGGCTCAAGGATGTGCTTTTCTCAGCCCCTGGTGTTACAGCTGTGCAACCATCCTGCTGCTCACCTCTTGTGGATTCCCACCACAGGGGAACTGGAAGCACAGCAGTCTGATTGGAGCCTGCAGCTGAAATTATGCTGGGCAATTTCTTCTAGTAAACAATTCATTCTGCCTAAGAGAATGGGTTTGAGTACTCTGAAGCAGATTTGGGTCAAATTCAGCATAAAGTTGAAAAGAAACAAGAAATGAAAATGGAATATATGAAGTGCAGAAACAGTTCCTTTTCCTATTTCTGTTATTTTTTTCCCCCACACTAAGATCACAAGAAGTCAGAGGTACTATGGGAGGGAAGTAGAACAATTTTAAGAAACTTTTTTCTCTGCCTTCTTTCACCAAAAGTCCCAATTTTCTGTCAAAGCCCAGTAGTGTCTTAAATTTATACAATACAGAAACTGTTTTTCAAATTGTCTGTAGGATTCAAAAATGGGTATTTGAACAAAAATATGTGAATTTTGGGTCACAGGGAGTCAACCAACTCTATCACTTTGCATGTCACTTTGGGTCTTCCCAAGTGCTAGCTCTTGCTCCATGAATATTTAAAGATGTCACAAAAAGTTGACTTTTTTCCTGCAAACTGAAACAGTCAAAGTGTTTTCCTGGGAGATGTTTTAATGTCTATACTGTAGTAAAAAGGTACTGTAACCTTTTCCTTTCTGGGTTGTTTTGGTGGGTTTTTTTCATGGTTCCAAACTCCCACTTGTCTTCCTGTTCTTTAAATTTTGATAGATGAGCCCCATAATAAAAGCAGTATTTTGAAGTCTAGTAAAATATTAAATCCAACCAAAAGCTAATGGATTTCACTGCAAATCCTAAAAA
>VYZP01047964.1:5205-28059 GCA_013400635.1 Hypocryptadius cinnamomeus | reverse complement strand
CACAGTAAAATGAAAAAAAAAAAAAAAAAAAAAAAACCACAAAAAACCTAACAGAAAACATAGCAAAACATTCATTTATTTTGCTTTTTATAACTCTGTCATCAATCAAAAAGGTACAGATATATCATAATTAATTTTCCTGAGAATTTCTCTGGAGGACTAACTGAGCAATGCCCCTCTCTCACTTTTCTTTGTCTCTCTTTCTTACATGGTGACTGCTTACCTATCCTCCAGCTTCTTCTTTCTAACAGATGTGGATGTTCAAGGACAGAACTGGGAGCACTGTAAATGTTCTTGTTTTCTCTCAGGGAGGAAAACAGTCCTGCATTTGTGAATAGTTCCTTTTGTGGGTGGATCACCATAATATTACTGAGTGCTTGAATATGATATGAAAACTCTTATGGACCAAAAAATCAAGGCCAGTTTGCTAGGGAATTATACATTAACATGGATAAAATAACTTTTATGTTTGCTATGGTAACAAATATAATTAAAACAAAAATATACAGTGACAACTAATGTAAAATGTAAAATATCAGTTGACATACTGCAGAGCAATAGATGCAAAATTATTTTTATTCCCAGGTTCAGGTGCCTATTTTCTTAGGATGTGGGAGAAAGAATGAAGGGAAAGAAGAGGAGCTGTGGCTGCACCATTCCCAGATGAGAGATGGGTGATGTGCTCCCCCAGCACAGAACCTGCCTGCAGCCCTGAGGCTGCTGCTCCATTACAAGTGACCAGTGGGTGATTGCACACTTGCAGAGTTGCACTGTGACGCAGGTAAAGCCACAAGGAAGGCAGCGTTTTCAGCCTCAGGGAGCCTTGAGACACAGTTGATGTTGGGGTGAACTGAAATGTTATCTGTCAGCTGTAGCTGTCAGCAAAAATATTAAAGGAATAGCAGCTGCATCATGCCACAAGCAGGGGAGTGGAGCAGCCGTAGCTCCAAAATAGATTTTAGAGTCAGACAAGAGTTTTCTTTTCATGAACTCCAGTAATAGTCAAGGACCATTTATTTTCTAAGCTGCTTTGAGCCAGTTGATAATGCTACTGCTTTTAAAATGTTTTAAATGTTTGAGATGCAAATAAAGAAGAGCTATTTATAATAGGATGTATTGAAAGGTATGTTACTAAACCTTTAATTTGTAATTTTTCCTACTAATTGTTTTCTGCTTCTGTAGCTTTAAATTTGCCCTCACCATTTTATTCTGTAAGCTCTGATACAGCAATAAAACGGATATGACAATTAAAAAAATCATAACTATGTTTCTCAGCTGGAAGAAAAATTATTGGCTTAATATAGCTTCTGTAGCATTTATTCTTCCTTTTCAGATAATTTAATTAATAAGATACAAAGTTATCCTGAAGGTATTTATTAAAGAATAGCATCATAGAATTTTTTTGGATAGTCATTAAAGAAAATAATAAAAAGCAGTGATCTCTTCAGGATCTTGAATTCCAAGATAAATGCAATAAAGTTTGTGGCAGTGTGTTATTGTTTACTGCTTGGAAAAACTTATGCAACAGCAGAATATTGCTCTGATTTTTGAGCTGCTGCTAATGAAGTACAAGCAGACAGGGTACAGTTGTTATGAGTCAGGAAATGTGGATGTTCCTGGACAGAGGCCAGGGGGGCTTAGACACACAGAGATGAGATGTATATGCATCCTTTGGAGGAAATACACTAGGTTGTTTCGAAGCATCTCAAGCTGCCTGATCCAAGAAGTAACCAAATGACCATCCAGAAAAGAGGTTATTACCTCTCCATTTCTCAGGGTCCCTTGTTTCTATATCAGGAAAACAACAATGAAGTAGGCTGTGCAGGGGAGCTTAGAGATCAGACATTAGGTTCAGCCATGAGACAGTAAGCTCAAAATCCTGAGGGCTTAACTTTGTTCTTTCACTATGAACAGAAGAAAAACCAGTCCCACAAAAACCCCCACAAATCCCATACTCCTAAATTAAAAAAACAGGAAACCAAACAACCAACTAACCAAAAAAGCCCCCTCATGTGCTACAATTTGTTGTGAGACTTTTAACAAACCTTTTGAACTCATATTCTGCCACAGTGTGCTGTGAGTTTTTTGTAAGAGAATGGGTGTTACCACTGTACACATGGGGAGAAGCTCCACTCTCCACAATGACAAAGCATTTGCCAAAATGCTGCTACATTTCAGTACATGGTACAAATGCAACTCCCTTTCCTTCTTCTGAGCATTCTAAACATCATCACTGTGGATCACTATTTTTTAAGTGAAATTAACTAGGATCATTTAAAGAAACTTTTTTTCCTTTCCACACTTCTTTCTTGCATCTGAATATAACTGCCCCAGAAGACTGATTTTTTCATTCTTTTGGTAGGAGACCTTTCCTTATCTTCCTGCAACCCCTCCCTGTGTCATTCCCCAAAAGAGAACTTCAGCTTTCATTCCTCTCCGAGCAGACCAGGACATGCCGACCATTAGAGGACACAGTCTCAAGCCACATCAGGGAAGGTATAGGTTGGATATTAGGAAAAAATTTTTCACCGAAAGAATAATAAAGTACTGGAATGCTCTTCCCAGAGAGGTGGTGGAATAACCATCTCTGGATGTGTTTAAGAAAAGGCTGGACATGTCACTTGGTGCTATAGTGTAGATTCTGAGTTGAGGTGTTAGGACATAGGTTGGACTTGATGATCTTAAAGGTCTCTTCCAACCTCATTATTCTGTGATTCTGTGATTTTTCTGTGCTGGTAAACCCAGGATGTGGGTGGTTGCTTGGACTTGCAGATTTCACACCTTTTTTTCAGGGGAACCCTCACAATAAGGACCTGAGCTCCCTTTCATGAAATCCAAGGAAGGGTCATTTATTACCCCATTCTCTCCTCAATATGGGAGGCTCACAACTAAACCAAGAAATTATTTCCAGACTTCCTGCTTTGGTCTGGGCTAGTTTCGAGGCCACCAGTGCAGTTGTTCCACCATGGCAGGGCACAGTGTGCCAGGCCCACACTGCCCTCAGCCGTGTCCCAGCAGCCGTGGCCTCTCCTGAGCAGTGGCACATCTGTAAGGGTGGGACTCTGCCCTGCTCCCAAACTCACTGTCCCCTCTGTCCACTGGCATTGCCAACCACACAGATCCAAAATCTCAACAAAATCTTCCATAGCTGTTTTTCAGGACATTTTAAAGCATCATGGCACCAGATCATCTAGAGATCAGAGACTTCAGCTTCCTTGAAGAAATCAGAACTGTATTTTCTTCTAATTTTCTCTGGTTTTAATTAAAGCTGAGTGCCATGTTATGGCAACTTAATTCCTTGGTAAATCCTTATCAAAAATCCCAGTCAGCAAAAGCCACTAGAGCTGCCACCATTGCTTTAACAAAGCAGGCACGACTGGAGGAGACACTGGTTACCTGCTCAGCCTGCAAGAGACAGGCAGCACCACATGACATTTCTGTTTTCCAGGTGGTCCCTCTTCCTCCCTCCCACAGCCCCATAGTGGCTCCAGAGTTGCCAAACACCAGCTAATTTGGGCAGTCATATTCGGCTCACACCTTCTCTCAAAGGTTCTTTTTCCTTTAGGATTATTTTTTTCCCAGTTGTCTCCTGCTGGTACTAGAGAGCTTGTCCTGAGCACTCCCAAAATAACAACAAGCTCACAAGCTGACAGCACCCTCTTTGCCCTGTGAATTACTTCTGGTACAACTGAACCTGAGGGAATAGTTTTGATTTTCCTGAAACATCTTAGTATTGACATTAGTTTGGTTTCTATTCTGGCATGGTTTTGTTCCTGTTCTGGTAACATCCGTGGTCCTCCTCCTTCCTTTCTTTGCTGTGCTTTACCAGTATGGCTGGTTTATTGTGACCTACAACTAAGGGCACAGCTAAGCTTCCCTCCGGGGAGCTCCTCTAAAAATACATATTCTTGTCACGCAGACTAATTCAACTTCTATTCCTACTTCTCCCTGCAGAATCTGGTTTCTAAGGAGGTCTATTTAAGTCTTCTTATTCAAAGCTGTTGACACAATGTTCAACACTGCAACATCTCAGAGTGTCAAAGTCACTACTGTGTTTATTCTTGTAACATTCCAGGTTATTAAAAGTGGAAAAATAACTTGCTGAGAGCCACGCAGGGAGTCACTGATGTGAAAGTCAGCAATTTAACCAGCATTTCTCCTCCCTGGTATGAAAACTATCACTTCACATTTTAAGGTAACATTATTTTAAACAACAAAATTCAAACATGATGTGAATATTTTGGAGAGGGAACCTGAATTTAGCAAAGTGTTTCTGGTGAATAAAGAATCTATGAGATGTGCTGCCACTCTTACAGCCTTGCAGTTCAATCACACTTTTGCAGTGTGATTCAGGCTTTGTTTACACAACTAGTGCTGGTGCTAAGTAAACTAACCCTCCTTGTGTGCAATTATGCTTCCCTTATTTCTAGACACTCACTGCTGTCCTGGAGGGATTTTTGGAGCTGACACCAACAGCTTGTAGATTTGTTGCCATTCTACCAATTCCTTAACAAACTCTTACAAGCTGTAGTGTTACGATGAGCATATTCACTGAACACTTCTGTAGATTATTCAGTTTATTTCTGTTTATTTTCCTAGGCTTCTTTTGTGCTAAGATGAGAAACTCATTACACTGTCTACAGCTCTCACATATTTCCCTAGCACTCCATTAGTTCTCATGGACCTGTAGTGATAAAGGTTGTGTGGCTGATAGTGATACAGAACAGGGGCTAGAAGCTTGTATCACTGCAGGGAGTTTGTTTTCTTGGAATGAGGCAGCTGTGCCACTATCACAGAGAGGGCTCTGAACAGCTCCTCCTGGGCCCCCAAGTACCACAGCAGTACAAGCCTGTTGTGTAAGTTCCGTAAATTTTCATTTGCAAATGGTTGGAATTCTTTACCAAAGATACTTACATTGCACCCCTTCTATGGTTCTAATAAAAAGCTGTTCCCAAATAATTTGGGGTTTTAGAACATGTTCTCTGAAAGCAAAGGAAAGTCAGTTTAGGTATTTTTTCTCCAACCCACTAGCTACTTTTGAAACCTCTGCCCATATGGGTACAAGACAGGGTAGTTAAAGATGTTTACCTGGTAATTCATGGTTAAGAGGTTTAGAGTTTAGCTTGAAAACACTCAACTTCCTGGCCTCCTGCTAAAGCACTTCTTGTCTGTCCTAGCCGGTTCTGGTGTCTTTCAAAGCATGAACTCTTCTTCTTAAATCTCACTACCTTTCTCATTAACTTAACCCCACTGAAGCTTATGGCAGCTTTTTTTATTAAAAAGACTGCAAGGGTATGTGTGTACCAGCTCCTCCAGTTCCTCTCTGCAGCCAATGCTGAGTTTGCTCCAGACAAGTGCAATGGGATCTGAGAGCTCTGTACACCACCAGCTATGAGAATTCCCCCTTTTTTTCCCCTCCATATGTACAGATGATGACATTTATTCTAGCTAAAGTTCCAGATTTAGGAACATTATTTATCTACAGAGAGACTACAGTCTCTCATGTCTTCAGTGGTTATTCTTATTATGTATAAGAAATCCTATATGGAAAGACTGACTGCCACATCCCTTTGAGTGTCACAAGCCCTCTGCTTTGTCCTTGTTTCATGCTACAGTAGTCACTAACAGGTAATTTTAGATGCTTCCACAAGTTGGGTTTTTTTAAACTAGCCTAAGCTAGGAATCCTGTTTGCCATATGTGCATCATGCTCTGCTCCTGATGAGGATGCAATTGGAAAGGGATGTTCAGTGAGAAAAGGAAACTCAGCAGTGGAAACAGTCTCCAGACTTTCCTTCCTCAAAAGCAGCATCTCTGTTATGCTTTCTTATATACTTACTTCCTTATTGCTTACATTCTCAATGCTAGCCTTGCAGATTATTGGACTACCTGGACAGGATATACTTAACATTTTTCAGAATTGTTTTTGCAGAAAGATGGCACCTCAGCTGTGCCTAAATCTAAATGTTTGGCTTTCAAACAGAATGTAGCAGGCAGAAGGAAGAGGGTGTGCACTCTGGAAGCTGGAGTAAACCAAGATAAAATATTACATACAAGATTTTTTGTCCATATTATTCCTATTTTAGGACATAATACATCAAACACAACAAAATCAAACAAAAAACCCCAACAAACAAACAAACAAAAACTCACTACAGATGGGTATTTTGCAATTTTGAAAGTGTCAAAGACCTGTGATTTGTTACTATCAAGCCACCTTTTATTCAGTGTATTATGTATTTTGATATACTGATTATCATTTCTTGCAAAATATTCCATAGCCAGCCACGTCCAAAACTTTCTGATCCAAAGATCACAAAGATGAGAGACCTTAGAATATTTATAAATTAAAAATACTCAAGATATATGAAAACAATCAAAGCCCTGAACAATCTGATCAGAGTCTGGAAATGGTTCCACTTTGAGGGAGACTTCTGCCAGTTCCTGCCACCCGAATTATGATTCTGCAAATAAGTGGCAGAGGATATGCTACTGTGACCCTGCCTTTTAGTATTTGCACTCTGATGCCTTTTGTGCCTGGGATTCCAGCCTCTGTCTCATGCCACTGAGGCAGCAGTGGTTCCCACAGGAGCTGCCTCGGAACACGAGGCTCCCCTGGCACTCAGGAGCTCTGCTGCCATGCGTGTCCCTCTGCACACAGGGACATCTTGTGCTGTGCTGGGTTTGACATGCCTGAGGACATCCAGCATGGCATCGTTCCCTTCCTGCCATCTCCTGCCCAGAGTCAAAAACTGGAATGTGTCATTTTCTCTAAAGAATTTTATCAGACTGAGGAACTGAAATCCTTATTTACTGGAATAAAATGTAAATTTCCTTTCATTACAGAAGTCCTTGTTGAAAAATAAAAGGAGAAATAACACACTATAGAAGAACTACTGTAGCCTTTACCTTAGAAGTTACATCCAAGAGGCTTTGCAATTAGAGATGGTGAGACAAGTGAGATTTTCAGGATAAGTATGAATGACAGACACAGGAATAGAGTAACTTCAGCATGAGAAATATATGCTTAATTAATTTTTAGCTAGCCCAACACTAAACCAGTCATCATTAACCACATGTTCTTTCCCACCCTTTTGTTTATGTCCTGGATTATGGCTTTTAAAGGGTTATTTTTTCGAACAATCTGGATTATATATTTTAAAAGTAAGAATGTTCTTTGGGACACATAACTAGATAGTGTGAGATTTTATGAATACCCTTTCTACTGTGTTCACCAATTTGAACTTGAGGATAAATTGTGTATGTTTTTTTCATTGTATACTTGTTGTCACAGTAACTGCAGTTTTCCCAATAAATGGAAATTGCATCGTTTCCTTAGCATTCAGGTTATTGCACTGAAATAGCACCATGAACTCACCATTACTTCTCCCTTCCTGTTGTCAAGTTAGATCTCATTTAGTTGCAGGAGCAGGCACTAAAACAGGTTAGTTTAGATTTGTGTGCATTAGAAAGCTGAAGCAAGTCTGCTTAGCTGCATTACATCCTATGACTCATGCCTGTGTGGGAAAGACCTTATTTTCACAGAGATCTCTTAGATAAACAAGGCAAGTTGGCAGCGATTTGATTACTCTGATGCAAGCAGTCTCTGCTTTCTGTTGCATTCATTTGCTTTATATTTTCTGAAAAACACAAGCAGGCTGATAAGCTCTAGTGAGAATTCTTCTACCAAGGACACATGAGCTTTCATTTTCAATTACTTTTTTTTAATAATAGGAACAGCCTTAAACCCAGTTTTAAAAAAACCCTATTCTGTTGCTGCAATAAAATCAATTTTTTATCGGTTGGGTTTTTTTAAAGTTTGTTAGCGAAGCTGTAGCTCTTGCTGTCGACAACCATAACACACTAGCCAGTCAGATACCTCCCTCCCACAAACACACAAGCCTCTAAATA
Organism: Hypocryptadius cinnamomeus; assembly: GCA_013400635.1. Classification (NCBI taxonomy): domain Eukaryota; kingdom Metazoa; phylum Chordata; class Aves; order Passeriformes; family Zosteropidae; genus Hypocryptadius; species Hypocryptadius cinnamomeus. The sequence continues at coordinate 20,150 of VYZP01047964.1, read as the reverse complement.
CTGTGGATTTCAGATAGAAAATTGATTTAGATTCCAAAATATCGCTTTTAGATACGCGCCGGAACAGATTTTTGAACAGCATAAATCACAGAACATTACACTCTTTGTCACCATTTCCCCAAAAAGGAAAAGTGAAGAAAGCAACCATTACTGTATTACAGAGTTCTAGGAGTGTGTAAATCAAACTGGACTAGTTTAGTGCAAATTCATCGAGGTTTCTGCTCTTGTTTTGAAACCCCACCAGTTTATACCTGAATGACTTTGGCCACATCTTAGATAATCAGGATTTTAATTGTCATTTTATCAGCTTTGAAATGAAACTCACTTGGACAGACAGCAATCTTTGGGATTCACACCCCCCTTTGCCTCTGTCAGCACACAGCAACCAGACGGGTTGTCCATTTAAGGGAAAAAGTACAAGCTCCAGCCTATTTCCCTGTGCTCTGGATGTGTTTGTCCCACTCCTTCAGCAAAGCACTCTGTTGTGCCAAAAAGCACTTCCTTCCTTGCAAAAGTCATGAGCACATGACCACACATACTCTCATTTCTGATGAAGGTTTAATTAAGCTCTTAATTGTATTTTCTCTGTATTTCTGAGTGTGTAAAACATTGTGAAGGATGCCACAATCTGTGTAATCTTACAGATCACCTTTACAGCAACAATTTGCGTGCTTTACTTGTAGAAAAGGTTCAGAGAGACAGTCCAGACAAAGCAGAATGAGAATCACAGGGCCAAGCCATCCTGAATTAAAAAAAAAAAGCACAGCTGCACCAACCTAGGAAGATTTTCTATTTGCACTTATATTAGTCTTATTCTACTGTGATGCTGAGAATAAAAAGTAATATAGAAAGTACAGATTATCTGCAGAAGCAGGAGAAGTAGGTGCAAAGACCCAAAATAAAAGGGAAAATCTAATCGAGTGTCCTAAAATGCAGGATTTTCACAAATGCATGAGGCATCACACATTTTCAACACAACCAGAGACTCCCACTGTCTCTCATGAACAGAACACCAGCACAATTGTTTCTGCCTTCACCTCAAAGCATAACTGCAGGACCATGTTACACGTTCTACTGTCACTAGCTTCATACAAATACTGGCTACTAAGTAGAACCAGAGAGGTCAAAAAAAATCTTAGTATTTTATTAATTGATTGTTTTCTCAGTTATCCAGTATACTACAAAATAAAGAAAGCCTGTCATCCCCAAATAATTACCAATATTCTGTATAAAATTAGGAAACAACTCTCAGTAGAAAACAATAAGAGAAAGGAAAACAGAAAATACTAAAAATGAAAACTACCACAAGGTGAAAAGTTTAGACATTTGGGCTTCTTGTAAAGAAATATGCAAACGTTTCTATGCAATAGAATATCCTTATTTTATCTTTGTAGCTTTAAGTTCTTATCCTAGGTTTTATACACTAAACATTTTGGTGAAATAGGAAGTATGAATAGATGGAGTTCCTTCTCATTTGTAATGTTGTTTCATCTGGCTTCTTCACAGATATTCACTTTATTTCTCCAATTGTCATTTTAGATATGTGGAAGGACAAAACCCCTGCCCAAAATTCAGTTTATACATTTAAATAACAGGGCAACCTGCAACAACAGACCTTGAGAAAGGAAGGAAGAGGAAATTGGAAGAAAAGTAAAATGTCTCTTAGAAAAAAAATATTTGGACAGAAATAGAGATGATCTGTTTTGTTAAATGCTCTTGAGGGGACTGGAAATTTATCTGCTAATTCCTGAATACTAAAACCTGATCTTATTAAATTCAAGGGAAATCTTACTCTGAATTCAGTGGCATAAACCTGACCTTTGACTGGCACAGCTCTGAGGCACATTCTTAATTTCTGCCTGGGGATACCTGAACTGAGTTAGATAAGATTACCAAAAGCCTTGAATTAAGTATGTGTGGAATGTCTGCCAACAGAAAGATCCTGTATCAGGAGGAGTTTCACTGATACACCTCTATCAATAGATAGAAATGGCTATAGTGGTGAAATTGAAACCCAGAGGAGCAAAACAGGGCATACCAGCAAAACAAAGATTTCCTCATATTCTAATGCTTAGTCCACAGGCTGCTTCCAGGATGGACATCCATTTTTTCAGGAATCCTACTTTGGCTGACACAGTTCTATTAATATGAATGTTTAGTCTTTCCATTTGTGTCAGGTGTGACAGTGAGTGGCACTACAGAAAACTCAGATGTCATGAGGTGTCATCAAGCTCACTAAAACCAGTAGCATAAAGGATGTACCAGTAAACACCAGAGCCAAAGGTCAGTCATCTACCACATATGAGCAGGAGGAGCTCAGGAAAATAAGGCATATGTAAGCAGGGACAGAATAGTGCTGAGCTTTGAAGATGAATTTCAAGTCTTTGAATTTGGTGTTATAAACAATCAGATCCTCTATAGAGAGACTGAAAGACTGAGGTGATGAGAACACTCAGTTAAGATGGTGACTTTAGCTGGGGCTAGATCAGCTAAAATTAATATAATAATGAAATAATAATAATAATACATAATAACCACAACTATGAAAATATTATAATAAAATCAAAAAAGCCACCAACATGGTGTGGAAGTGGGTTCAGATTGGAAGGAGTCTTTAGCACCATGAAAGGCACCATCCACTCCACAGTTACATAAATATAAATAAAATCAAAATTATGCATGATTGGTGGAAAAAATAAATGTCTTATGTCTACTTGTCGTCCACAAAAATCACTATGTGTATCACGAAAACATAAATTACTTTTTGATTTGATATAAAATCGACCTTGGTCTCACTGTTGTCACTAGAAGAATTGGCTATCTTTCAAATATGAAACCATCTGTTGAATAGCCAGATTATATATTCCACAGATTTGATTGGGAAATCCCAGAGCCTCTTTGTGGACACCTGTTGAAAAGAGTAATTTTAGCCTCCTCCTCCATTTTGAAGTGGAAAGGAAGACAGATGTATGTAAAACCACAACTCCATGTGTTAGAGTTCGAAGTTCCTATTAGACTGTTCAAATGTCACTTCATTTGACAGTTATCAGGCTAATAATTTGCCTTTTGATTTAAAAAACTTAGCTAAAAGTAAATAGCAAAAAAAAGGGAAGTTGTATAACCACACATTACACTGAGCAACAACTAAACCAAAAAAGGAGTCAATATTACCATAGCATTTTCCCAGATTTCGCCATCCCTACATTTTCAGAAGGTCAAACTTGACATTCCTCCACAGTTTAATTTGCCAAATATTTCATTAAAGAGAAGGGGCAGTAATTTTCACTCTAATATCAAGATGACAAAGACTGTACAAATCATATTGTCTCGGATTTATTTCTCACTGTGTAGACTTCTTATGAAAAAATAACTTTCTCAGAATATGTCCTTATTAAAAAGTAATTCCAAAGTTTCCTTTTGAGACTCAGATTTGGGATACCATAGTGCTTTAGTAATTCCACAATAATGATTATCACATTAAATTATAGTTGCCAAAAAAGTGTTTCTGTTTAGTGCTTTAGTGTGCCCCTTGCTATGAAATAAAATGTACACTGTGCAACTTTTTACTTTTAAGAATTTTCTTCCATCCTAATACTTAATTTATTTTATCATTTCACAGGCAGTTACATTCCCAGCCACCAAGTACAAGTTGCTTCAGAGTATTTTAATTCCATCCAATCCATCCACTGCTAAGATGTGGTATTGATGTCATTTATGTAGTATGCAGGGATGCAACTAGAATTATTTAGCTAAAGCAAGACATTCTCATCTCCCTGAGGCAGTCTCAGAGTCCACAGACTAAGTGTCAAACACCACAGACAGTCAGCACAGACTCAGTTAGTTCATTCCTTCTTTAGGACAAATATTTTTCGTCTGAGACAATTCTACATAAATCTGTGAACAGGGTTTTACCACAGGGTAAGTGCATTCTTTAAATCTCTGCCTTCATAACCGAATTCATATTGCATATGAACTTACAATCAGTATGCCTCTTAAAAATTCATGCACACTAGATTTTTTTGTTTGCAGAAAACAGCTTTAAAAGAGGTGGCAAGGAGGAGTGGAATTCATTCTCCAATTGATTAAAGAGCTTTTGTCAGTTAAGACAAAGTAAATCACACTAAGCAATTTCTTCCCCTAAATTACACGGCCACTATGGGGCTGTGGGATATGCATTTGCAACAACAAACAGGCTTCCATCCTGCTGCCAGGGTAAAACATCTGAGAACTGGCTTCTCACTTATTTGGCTGATAGAAACATACACTTTAACAACAATGACCCAGCTCAAGCACACTTAGGTGCAATGAACATAAGGTCAGTCCTTAGGACCGTTGCATTATGCTGCTAATCAAAGCAGCAGAAATTAATATTCATTCTATGTAAATAAGCACAAGAGAAAGAACCAAGAGTGGTTGTCACAGAGGTAGTATGAAAGGCACCAGGTGTGTCCTAAAAGTTAGCAAGGAAACAAAAAGTACGAATGCGCTGGGCCGCGAACTATTTGGTTAATTCTGTTCCTGAATGGCTGTTTCCTTTTATTTATCACACAGGTTGTCTCTGTTTTTAATAGCTGCTGGACTATCACTGGTCAGAGATGATATGTATTCTATTATTAAATGTTGATTTGTCTTCTGTCTGCATGTAAGCAGATATAAACAAGATACATGTCAAAATCTATGCATATTTTTTCATGTTACTACTGGCTAGTTCATTATGCTTGTTCTCAGAACTGCAAAAATTATTTAAGCAATGCTTTTCTATCATGAAAACATAAAAAAACCCTCTAAAAGTTTTATCCCAGCTTTCATCTATTGACATTTCCAAATCATTCAGAAGACTGTTCAAAGAAGGAGAGAGAGAATAGACATTAGAAAAGAAAATTTTTGTTAAAAAAGACACTACAAAATAAAGGTTATTGTAAAAAACCAGAAAAGACGGAGTGGTTAACTCAGTCTTACCTGTCAGCAACACGGACCTAGGAATATATCCTTTACACTGCAAGATCACAGTAGCCTGTCCCACAGCACTACCACAGGAACAGAATGATCCACCTCAGGAGAACACAAAGACAGAAACTTTCCCCACTTTTCTGGGTCTACCAGCAGTTGAAGTAATGAAGGAAACAAGGTAGAGAGCAGAAGACCGGAGCTGCTTCTCGCAGAAATCCCAGGCAGGAGAAGTAGGAGGTATACTCTGTCTGTGTCTCACCCAGACTTTTGTTTAAAAGTTTTTTCAACTGTTGCTAGGTGGTGTTAGGCTTTGGCAGTTTAGTTCTCAGATTGTATTTCCCCTCTTCTGGTCTCTTCACACAGTGTTACAGCAATGACTTTGTTGAGCTCAGCTCGCTTGTGCTATATTTAACCAGTGTTCTCAGCAAGTCAAGCCTGTCAACAGCTGAGAAGTTTGGAGCAGGCTTTGCTGAGTTCCTCAGCTGCTGAATTATCAGTGGATGTTGCACTGCACAGCCCAGCTACTACATTCACTGAAAGATTGTGGGGAAACTGTCAAATCCTTTTAAGGGCTTCCAGTGACTTCACAGGAGTAATTACTATTTAAAGCACTAAGTACAAGATGTGTATTTAGGCATATATTTTAGACTGCTAGAGAAAGAATACTTGTGTTCACAGCAGATGAGTTCAATTATTTATACAGTGAGAATTTTCCTAGGACAAGTAGGAAGTTTATAATTTGAAAGGTATGCACTTCATTTGAGGAAAAATTACACGTGGGAAGAACTTTTTGCAGCATAATTTCTTACAGAGTTTAAATATACTAAGATGACATGGAGAAATTAATGAAGGCTTAGGGTGGAAAGTTTTCACTGTGATATTTATTCCAAAGACAACCTTTTTCTCCCAGACCAAGAGCTTCCTGTAGTTATTCCTACACTGTCCCTCACTGAAGAAAAGGAAAGCCACACAAATCACAATTGGTTTGACAGAAGTATTTGGAACACATTACTCCAGGGCTGTATGCATTCTGATGTATCCACACTTGCTTCTGGATCTAATTACTATTCCTAATTCTAAGCCACAAGTCTCTTAATCAACAGACCAGCAGTAACATTGGACAGCTTTCAGCCCACAAACTGTCATGATATCAAGACTCCAAGATGTTGCAGATCTCAGATTCTAGAACAAGGTTCTACCATCTCATGGCATAACAGCCTCGGTAAATGTCTCTGGCAAGGAATATTCCCTACCCCAACAACTCAGTTCTCATCTGAGCAGTACTTCAGAATTAAATGCAGAAAGAGCCTCCTTTAGAAGGCTTTTCTCTAGTGATGATCTGAGGTATTGATCTAGGGCTAGATGAAGAGGCAGGGAAAGAAGACAGCAAAGAAAAAAAGTAAAATGATGCTAAAAATTTTGCTTGTTGATATTTATACATGAGGACACACCAACCTTGCAGAGCAAAAAAATAGTCAAGCAGGTCATAATAGTACCCTGCAGTGATGCTGGGTCTCTGTGCAAGGAGTAGGATGGGGAGTGAAAAGGTAACACACTTTGGCAATTTCAACATGCAGGAGCATGACTGGCCACAAGGATATGAGATACCAGAGGGTGAGTACAAGCCCTTACGGGAAGCAGCTGTGGGATTAACTGTAGCCTGGTGCTCTAACCCTGTCTCTGGAATGACTTCTGCTTGATCTGTGTCATTATCTAAACAAGCAAGGAACAATGAAAAAATACTTTCATTCCCAAGTTGCTCATAAAGAGAAAATGAAGTAAATATTAGGTATTATGTCAAGTAACTGATATTTAGACATTGATGACACATTTATGAAAGCCCCAAACACTTCCATCATGTCAAATATATTTTGTTTTGGAGACCAAGTAACAATCACTAATTTCCATTTGCATTTCAATATTTGACTTGGACAGAATAGTTAGAATGTATAAAAAATAGGAAAACTCTAGTTTTCAAAAACAGTTATTTGTGATATTTTAGAGACAAATAATATATTGGCATAAAGTTTGCTGGTATATGCTTCCATTTTGAACTGAAGTGAGATACAGATATCCACATTCTAAAATGAATCTCTAACTTAGTTCCCTCATAAAATTGAGGTGCTCCAACCAGATTAGTAACTTTTTGCCTATTCTGGCTTTAAATTCTTGCTCAAAGTGCAGTACTAACAGCACTTTATTCACTCAAGTATAATAAATCAGGCAAACAAAACAATTAACTTGGCTTATAGGTCTCAGAAAAAAAAAAGTGATTCTCAACATTTCTCTCCCATTAGCTGCTGGCACATTCACTGAGTGGAAAACAATACAACTTCTTAGGAGGCATTCTCTGCTGCCAGCCCTTGTGGGTGAGTTTCAATAGTGACCTGCTGGTGCGAGTCTGCTTATTCTTGTACACTTGCAAACTCACTCCCCAGCTGTGCACCATGGATATAATCTTCTAACACCAGAGGAGTTTCAGAAAAAAAAAATTAGGTAAAATAGAATAGATTCGGTTTTGCAAGTGAGTCAGAGAAAATATAAAGACTGTATGGGAAAGGGTGTAATTAATCAGCAATACTGGAAGTGTAAAGTTTTTAACTTTGTGCAGTATGAAAATGGTTCTCATCTAAGTTTTTTCCCTAGTGAATGATGGAAAAAAAAATTATAAATAGACAGGTTGTGGAAGGTGGGAAATAAAAGGAAAAACAAAACCTTGAAAGAGACTTTTTATTTTGGCATCCTATGTTAGGTCCTAATGTCACTAAAGAGCATCATCCAAAGTCTAAGTGACATCCTCCAACTATGTCTAAAAAGCAACTTCCTTAAAATTTCTGATAATTATGTCATCTCTTAGTCAAGCAACCAAGATAATGGAGTCCAAAGTAAATAATTCTAAGAAAATTTGTAACGGAAGCCAAATATCTCAGTATTATTTCAATCAAACCACCAAAGGCCAGAGCAATGCAAAAAAAGGGAACAAAATGTGGCACTAGAGAGAGAAGAAGAGCAGCAGCAGGACCTGTTGCCATTTTCAAAGATAATGCTAGTCACAAATACATATGAGGGCCTGTCACTGTTCACACAATCATATTTCTTTGTACTTACATTGCTATAAAATGAAAGAAAATTTTTTATAATATGAGCTGCTCTAGAGAAATTCCAGGCTTGAGGCAGAAATTACTGGCAGAAAATCTATGGTTTTTATAGAGAAGATCAAAACAGATGTCTTCTTCTGACCTCACTGGTTTCTCTTGACCTTAAAATGTATGCCTGTAAATAAGATTCTTCTGGAACAAATACAATAGTATTACTATGTAATTTTTATCTCAGCCATCCATCACTTTGATGTACAAGTATATCTCATTCTCTTAGTCATGGAGACATTCAGAGATACAGCCTACTACCTTTGTTCTTTTGAAATATTATACATCAGCCTTAACTGGACCAATATACTGGAAAAAATCTATGTGAATAGACTTAGAGTTTCTTAACTGTATGTCCTGGTATAATTCTGTGTCAGCAACCACTGTCAGTTCTTAATTAAGATGCTCCTTGAAATGCATTGAAGTAAGTAATCAATATTTTAGTTTCTAACAAATTATTTTTTCATTTGCTTGAAAGGTAATGTACCACAGTTTTGTGATAACCTGCTTTCATACTTATTGCTCACTTCCATAGATATCTATTATTTTAGACTATGTTACTGCTTTTATCTTTGTTTTGCCTTTACAGTATAACTTCTGCTTCCTCACAGTCTGTTGGAAGGGAGGGTGTTGAATCATGTTTTGATTAATAAGATCTTGGCTACACCCCCCAAATCTGTATTTTGGGAGGGATAGGTATTGATTTTTTAAGTTTTGCAGATATTATTGTCACCTTACAAAAGCCAACACTCCCTTTTAGATGTTAGGTCTGCTGTATTTTCATCTCAGCACCTGCTTTTTTATAACCAAAGAAAGAAACATATTTCTGCATTTAGTTCATAGATTCATTTTAGTTGTCTATTTTATAATCCTGCCAAAAAGATCCCCACCACAGTCACAAACCTCCAGGAACACTTGGAATGTTATAGTATTTTCTGTAATAGTTTTGTATGCTTTATCAGTGAAATAAAACCAGGGTATTTTTCAAGTCTTCATATGCTCTCTTGATCTATATATTGCTTTCAAGAAACATTTTTTTCTTTTTTAAAAGTCGTAATTCTAATGAAAGAAACATATTAAAAGGCATGTCCATTTCAGTTATTTTATATTTATTTTTCCATTGTACAAAGAAAAATATTGGCATCCCATAAGGTGTCTTCAAATTAAGTGAGGTGCAGATCAAATATGGGGCAATTAGATATACAGCCACATCAAGAACATCAGATGGCCCATTGGACTTAGGCACAACCCTGTCTCCAAAAAGGACAGAAAAAATAATGATAACTTTCGAATCACATTTGAACACTTCGGAATCCAAAGCCCCAGAACCTGGCCCTCACCACAGTTGGGTCAAATGGAGACAGTAGGAAGCACCAGTCTGTAGAAAAGTGTCAAATCAGACCTCTGGAAATGAAGTAAATCATCTTATTAGCTTCACTGCCACACCCCAGGAGTGGTATGCAACTTGCCCAAAAACTGAGATAAAAATGAGCTGAAAATGGACTATTTGCTTTTAATGCCAGAATAAACTATTTTTATAAGCTAATAGAGCCTCCTACACAAGAAAGATTGTGGAATTTTCTTCATTCAAAACAGCAAGTTGCAGCAAATTAAAGCACATCTTTGAGAAAGATTACATAAATCAAACATGGATAATTTGCCACAGCGATGTATAAGTCCAAGAGTAAATTATGCTTCCTGTTTCAAGCAATCCCAACCTTTGCAACCTATTTCCAGTTTGATGTTGGCTGACTTGAGCACCTAGACCATGATGGTTAATCAGTGGCCTTCAACCTCTCTCAATTTGTTCAATTCTAAATAAGTTCCTGTGGTTATAAACAACCTTGAAGAGGAAATCTCTTTACCAGCCCCCCTGCCCTGCCCCATACAAATTAATAATTTTTCAAGTGAAATTAAGCACTCTGAGGTGAAACACGGCAGTGTGTGCACACTAACAACATTACACAGTAAACACGTAAACCAGACACAAAGAGTATTTTCTCCGAACAAAACAGATAATCTGAATTTACTATTGAAGCTGTGACACCTAAGGGCAGCTCCCCAGGAAGGGCGGCTCTGATGGATGCGCAGCTCTGGCCGGCCATCCCCGAGAGCACAGTGCCACCTATCAGCGCCAGGGTTAACTCACCGCGGGCCGTGGGACAGGACGGCGAGAGGGAGTTCTGCTCTCTCCACCCAGTTCTGCACCATCCCCTGCTTCCTGGCTTGGTCTTCTGTGGGCTGTGGGGAGGATTCTTCCATTGCGCATCCCCAGATTGCAGCTGCGTTTCCTATAAGACGCTGGCTTCTGCCATCCGCTCAGTGCCATGCACATGGCTCACTACAAGCTCAGACTGGTTACATCCTACTGCAATTAAGACATTGTAAGCCAACACTCATTCATTAGTGCTTCTCCAGATTTTACTGACAGAAGCCTAAAGTCATTATTACCTTATCTGTGGATCTGTAGGACTTGAACTGCTGTGGAGAAAGAAGTGGCTAAAGCATATATAAGCATCCCAAATGTTTAAAAATAAGTACCTGCCCAGAGTCCTCTATCTAGGAACAACTAGGCTAGGAAGAAGTGGTCTTTCCCTGTTTTGTCTCCCTGGAAGCCTCAGGACAAGATGCCACAGAGATAAACCATAGATGTATTCCAGATGCAAATAACAGTCCAACTAACATTTTCCTGAAGAGCTGTTTCCAGTCCCATGATCAAACTGTACACAAACACCTCTCAGAGACAGTCACAGCATTGGTACAAATAATTTGTGTGCAACTGAGCAGGAGAACAAGAGGGAAGGGATAAGGTGTTTAGATTCAGGCACAAATATGTGCTTGAGGAATATTTCTGCAAGGGGTCAGAGGCAGAGTTTTGAGATTCGAGATTTTAATCTCTATGAAGTATCAAACACATGCCATTTTCAATGTAAAGAAAAAGAGGATATATGCAAAATAACCTTAATTTACATTTTCTGGTTTTACTTTCACAGATGTGGGGAAGAGGAATCTGCTTTCTTCTTTCCTTTATATAAAATGTGGTGAACAATAATGAAGAGGGCTCAGTTAAATTGGTGTTCCAGTAACTTGCTTATGAAAAGACATTGCTTGCCAGTGATAGACAACAGTGCTTAAAAAGGACTTTTTTTTAAGCAGTGCTGTTTTGAACAGTTCCCTAAGCACAGCATTTACTGGGGAGTGTTAGGAGAGATTAATTTTGCTTTTTTATTGACTGTTGAAAGGGCAGGATAATATAGATAACAAAATATTAGTAGAAACAAGTGCAGGTGGAAATAGGAAATTTGGGGGGAAAGAAGGCTCTATTGCTTTAGAGTCAGTTTTGCCCATACTAGCATACAAACTTTCTGTATATTTTGGCATGAAAACTATAAAAATACTTTTGTTTTGGTTTGATTTTGGAAACAGCAGAAGGAATTCTATTTTTAAATCGTATCTGTTGGAAAATATCCTCTGTGAAAAAATCCCCAAATGCTACTCCTGTTATTATCAGTAAGTTAGCAGCTGGAATTACAGAAAAAGTTTAAACTATAACATGTTTGGACTGAATATCAAATCTGCCACCTTCATTCTGATTACAAAGCACTATGCTGGAGCACCACCACCTGTGACTTATTTAAACCACATGTCCATCATGCCAAAGAGCAAACTAACAAATCTAAAGCCCTTCCTTTTGTATGTAGAGCCTATGCAACTGCTTAGGAAATCTATCTGAACCAAAACCTGCAATGAATGTCTGATAATCTCAGTACAGACTGGTGTCCAATACCTTTCTACTAACACAAATTACTTAGATGAAAACCCCTCTAAGTTGGAAGAAACTACCTGAGACTCCTTAGTCCTTGTAATTAGAATTCAATTTTTTAGAGAAACAGTGATAGGGAATGATATGGGGAATCCACAGGCAACAGGAAAATGTTTTAGTGCACAATGCAGAAATCAAGAAAAGGAAACTGAACCTACAATAGCAAGAACATCACAGAGACTTCCTCATAAGTCATCTCTTCCAAAAAAAGGAAAGGGAAACAAACCAAGTACCTTAAACACTCCTCATCCTCTAAACTACTGCCTTTCAGGGTATGAAAAATCTCAGCAGAACAATGTACTTACTGAGTCAAAGGTAAGCATCAGTCACCACTGACAACTGTGTAAGTTTCTTTTACATTACCTGACTAATTTAAGCAGACCTATATTCGGTCAGTTCCTGAGGATCCCCACTTGTAGTAGCCAAAAGCGTAACAGCACAAAGACTGCTCAGCAGAGAAGCCATAGACAGTACTGCCCAAAGGAATTTGAAAAAAAAACTACATCATACTATCCATTCTATTAGGTCACCTTTCGCTTTACAAATTAACATATTACTACTTTCTACTTACAATGTGTTTGGTTTGGTTTGTGGGGTTTTTGGTTTTGTGGGGGTTTTTTTGTTTTGGTTTGGTTTTTTGTTTTGGTTTTGTTTGTTTGGGTTTTTTGTTTGGTTGGTTTTGTTTTTTAACATATGTCACAGAATCAGACCACAGTTGAGATCCAGAAGAACGTCTGGAGGTCATCTCATCCAATTCTGCTCAAACAAGGTGACCTAGAGCAGGCTGCCTAGCACCATGTCCAGACATCTTCTGAGTATCTCCAAAGATGGAGTCAGCACAGTAAATGAACAGTGCCTCACAGCAGATTTGTGTCCCCTAAATCAGCCATTAAATAGGCACCCAGTCTGAGCTGCTTGGTTTTGCTTCCTCTGTAATAAATCAACATCAGTCATTGAGAGGAGATGATTGACCACTCATTTTAGGACAGCAAAAGTAGTCTGATAAGAATCTAGTCAGCAGCACAATTCCACATCTTATATTTTCCCCAGAGTAATGATTTGGGTTTTCTCATTAATGTGTTTAATAATATTGCTCATGTGCTATTTTATGTAATGCATTATTTGTAAGTAAAGTAAAGTTTCGGCTTCACAAGAAAGTGAAATAACCAGGTAATTCTTTGGGATTTTTCCCAGAAATTTCAGAAGTTTAACGTCAGAAGCCAGAGTTCAACCACCTAAGAAAAGTCCAAAGAATATCTTGAACTACGCATTTCAGTAATACTGAGAAAATTTACAATTCAATTCATATTCAGAGCTGATGCACTTTATGCTACTTCTGTTGTATTATCCCTAGAATCCACATTAAGTCTAAGATTTCTTTAACGAAAACCAGATCTCTTTTTGGCAAATATTACCCCCACATTCTTCCTTTACAGAACGTGGGAGGCCAAGATTTTTGAGTATTTTGTGCTTCCCTCCCACATATATAACTCTAAAAATTGAGGCTTGCTTTATTTTGTCATGTTTTTTCCCCCAACTCTTTCATATTAAGCAGATTTTCTTTCTCCCTAAGGTCTAAGTAAATCCTTCTAGAAACTCAAGAATACACTCAGGCATCTCAAACTATTCTTCTGTATATCTGTCAGAAGGATGGCCTCCACATCATCCACTAAGTGCTTCTGCATTGCTTGTGTTTTATTAGTGCTGCATCTATGATAGATTGGGGTATAAAAAAATTTGCAGCCAATAACAAATCTCCAAGGCATCATAACTAAGACTCTTTTAGGGACAGTTTACCCTTCAGAAAACAACTAATTAAAAAAATTAAAAAAAAAGTTAGTCTCCAGACCATAGCGACATAGTTGGGAATTAAACAAAATAGAATAACATCACCATTTAAGCTAAAACCAAGACAATCAGTAAAATATTGCAAAACAAATAAAACAAATCATTCTCAACAGAGAGTAACAAAGTACTGAAGCAAAACCTGAGCACCTGAAGAAAATATTAATTCTGCTGTAACTCAAAGATATGGCTGGTTTGTCACATATTGCTGCAGTGCTCGATAAGAAAAAGTTAAAGCCCAGAACTGCTTACTAGTCAAAGAAAGAGCAAAATTTGATGCAGAAGGGCTCTGTATCCTTCACTGTTAATTAGTAGGAATTGTAACTTCTCTATTCTACAATAGGCTGACAAACAAGAGGAAAAAAAGCTCTTCAGATACAGACAAATAATCTAGCCAGGAGAGGGAAGAAAACAGAAAAATGTCCTGATGAAAACAAGAAAAGAAAGCAGTGAAAAGGTGGGAAGGACAGTTTAGGGCACCCAATATATTTTAGCAGGAGTGCAGAGGTTTCAGTGGTGAGGCCAGTCTAAGAACCTAACTGGACAGAAACAACTGTTTTGTGCAATCAGTTTGGCTTACACTGCCAGCTGACACACATGTGAAACCCAAGTCTTTTCAGATAAAAGATTAACAAACACTTTTTATAGGAATGTGAGTTTCAAACCTTTACCTGCATTGAGGTTTACTTCTACCATTCATAAAAAAAAATAGGAGGTGTCACATAGAGCAAGGGGTGGCCACCAAGATAGAATTTGAGCTGCAAACAAGGGGATTTGTTATTTTTTTCATACCTACATATAAAGACATGTAACAAAGCAATTTGCCTTCAAACATTTAAATAAACTTCGTCAATCATAGATTATTGTAATGTCAGAAGAGAAGTATGATAGAAATAATGAAGTAAATTAGTAAGGGATTTTAACTAGCTTCCTGTACTGCTAATAGAAGCCAGTTAACCATTACATTTTAGGAAGTAGCTGTCTGTGAACACTGACTACTATAAAGACCTTAGGTTTCCTCAAACCTGAGGGAAAGACTTTAACTCAAGAAGCTAAATGCATCTGAAGGCACTATTCATCTCCAACAGGCCAAAACACTGTACAAATATTTTCTTTCTGGGAGCAAGCAACAGAAAGGAATGGGCAACCCATCCCCATGTACAGTAAGGGTGAAGGGCAGC
>VYZP01047959.1:0-18635 GCA_013400635.1 Hypocryptadius cinnamomeus | reverse complement strand
ATGTTGTTTTATTTTAATGGTTTTAATCTCTTCAGTTTCCATAACCTCAATTCTACATTCTTTCTTTTGCATCACTAAGAAAACCAGATCCTCTACACCTTGTCTTGCTTTTTTTCTTCATTCATTTGCTCACTCTACCAATCTTCTCTCTTTCCTGTCTGAATTCAGCTGGGGAATCTCTCAACCTGCGGTTCTGTTTTGCAATCCATTATATCTATATATGTCTAGATAAAGCTCTGACTCATTCCTTCTAGCTCATTAGCTTTGGGACAGCTTGCTCTTCAAATATGTAATGTGCTAAATAATGTTTCAAACCAGGACTGCCTCATTCAAATCACCTTACCAACAAGCAGGGCTTAGGCTGTGGTTCAACTGTCTCTGCTGATTTAGAGATATATAACACACTTATCACAGGAACCATCTGTAGGTTCAATTTTAAAATGTTTTGTGGAGTTGTTCGGGAGGATAACTACTATGTGTTGGACTCAAAAGCTGGACATCTGTACTGCTTTTTGGAATGTTTTCTGATTTATAGAGCACATGTTACAGCTGATTGTATCAGGACTGCTCAGAGCAAAGGCAGATTCCTTCACAGCAAAATGACAGTGACATTAGTGTTTTTATGCAACCAACCCAAATAACATTTTGTTGCATCAAACCCAATGTACAAACTGTTTTGGACTGAAGTAACAAAGCAAATAGAGGTGATTAAGGATACCTGTTGCACAGAGTGTGTGCAATTAATGCTCAAAAGCATACCTGGGTTTTGTTTCAGAGACAGTTCTATTTATTAGATACCATTGTTAATGCAGTAAGGATTTGTGGAAACTCAGGACTAGGAGAGAACTGGGGGCAAAGTTATTTGACAGCATTGGCATATCTGGATGATATAATACTAATAAATAAGAAGTTTCTTTATCAGCTTGTTCTGAAAGGAGCGTCATGACATGGGGGTTCAGATTGGGTGATCTTTAAGGTCTCTTCCAACCCAAATCATTCTAGGATTTTCTGAAAGTATCTGGTGTAATTTTATGAAAACTGTGTAGTGGATTTTATACAGATGAGGATTTCAAAGGATTTTCATCAATGGAGGATAGAATGCAAAAAATAAGCTCAAATTTCAAACATAACCCTACTTCTGTGGTTCTGTCTTAACCAGGAGGTAGGTTCTATCTCAACCAAGGAGGGTTAAATTCAGAAAATTTTAGATTTAGTCCTTAAAAAATTAGTCAAGGATAAATTTGGTTCTCTGCCTTTTGTGTCTTGAGGATTACTTCTCTTCTGTATTTAATTAGTTCCAAAATTCCATATTTGTCAATGTAATGTTATGCAGCTGCTTCTCAGTACCAGAGAAAATAACATTGTAGCCTATAACAGTCTTGCACCAGGTGCCTTGAAAGCTAAAAGTTAAGCACCATTAATGATGCTTTACCTGCCTCCAATACACGTAAACATAAACTGTGCTCTTACTGACCCTGAAAAGATTATTTTTCCTTGATAATAGTATGATTTTTTCTTTTCTTTTTAGCTGTTCCACATGCATTTTCAGCTGTTCTTTGTATTCATCTCCTTCACTGCAAACTGTGAGTAGCCACTCATTTTTAAGACTTACACTACCTGTATTGATTTTTTAAAAATTATGTAACTATCATCTCACTTGTTCATTTCCCCTGTAACCTAAATACTCACGATAATATTTGTCTAAGTCTAGTTGTCTTTTTCAGTCTGTAATCTTTCACTCTGATAACCCTGTGGCAATCACATATCCTCTGAACAGAGAGAGACATAGCTGTCCCAGGATTTTCCTGGGAAGCTGTGAGAAGCTGTGAGAAAGCCCAGAGAAAGCTTTCAGAGAAATTATTATCTCTCTTTCTGTAACTGTTGTTTATAGATATGATTCTCCAGAGTGTGCTATTCATCGTTCACCAATAATGTGAAAGAAGATTCCTAAAGGCCAATCAAGTCTTAGGTCCACCATTGTTTCTGTAAGAACTGTAGATTTCTAATAATAAAGTGCCTTTTCATGCCTTCTAACGACAGAGTCTCTGTATCACCTTTGTCTGTCCCGATACCCCTTTGGTGATAATAACCCTGCTTGGGATGACTTTTACTTATGTTTATGTATTTCAAATTAACTAAGTAGAACTTTTGGGGGAGACATTAAGGGGAGACATTGTTTAGCTATTCTGTGGCATATATAGTCATTCTGACTTATGTCTAGTACAGGCTCATTTCCCAATGACTCTGGTGACCCCTCTACTGTAAACATATCCCTGTGAAATGCTCACCCTGACAATTCATGTTTTCCTAAATGATAGACAGAATATAGTGGGCTTTTTCTGAATCGGATCTTTAATTTGCATAAAACAGCACAGGGCTAACAAAACTGGGATTGTGCCATGAATATTGGAGTGGTAGATGAACTCAGCTGCCCAAAAAACCAGACAGAATAATCTACCTTTGCCATTAGAGATGAACACTTATTCCCAAGCACCAGTCCTAGGCTGAATATGCTTCGTAGGAGAATTGCTTAGAACTGAACCTCTTTAAAAACAGTCTGTGGCCAGAAGCCATAGTATAACAGCTTTGTTTGGCTTTCTTAAATCAAGATAAACCAGGTTATTTTCATTCATATGTGTGTATGGGAGGAGGGGGATGTGTCTCTGTGCTCTTCATACTAAATCCTATTATAAGCCCTTCATGAAGCATTAATATGTAAAAGCCGACCTCCCGCCATCTAATCTAGTATAATAAGGGCTTGGATACATTATTAATTTTTGTCACACATCTGAGGCCCCCTTTTATCAAGCAAAACCCCCATCTAAATCCCTTGTTGCATCATTAAATTGTGAAAACAGCTTCATCATTCATGACAGAAAAATGGAAGGACCCTGAACCATATGGCAGAGGGAGCAGCAGTACCAGCTACCAGTTTCCCCAGTCCCCTTCTTGGAAAGACTGGTACTTAAAAGAATCTGCAATGCAGTAGGGTGACAAAATCATCTTGGGGGTTTTTGTGCAATATTGACTTCTTTGCCTGGAAACAGATGAGCCCCACACCAGTGCCAGGGATCAGAGACCAGCTCAATCTGCAGGATTTTGGACTGAATATGAAAGGTGGGGTTGGCAAGTGCAGCTCTGGGGGGATTTCCCTCACAATGCAAGGTCATCTTAAGTCCTCAGAAGTTCAGAAGTTGGCACTTGTTTAATCATCCACTAATCCCCTGCTCATGCTGTGAATTAATCATTGTCTGCGAATCAGAAAACACAAAATATGCCTACCTGCTAAAAGAATGGAACAATTTCTCTTTTTAAAATACAGAAATGTAAAGATGTGGACTTCTGGACATCTTTCTACTTGTGTTTCTGAACCAATACTTTACCTTAAATTTTTATGCTTGTTGCCATTAAGGCCAATTTAGAGAGATTCTGATTTCACTGACATGCTAATGACAGTTTCAGTGAAATTCTGTGGGACTCTGAGACAAGACGCACTGACAGTTGTCTGAAATATCATACATTCTGTTCATACAAGTAATCCTATCAGATTACTTGCTGGGAAGAAGGATTTAGCCTTTAATAACAAGAAGAATGGCTCTTGAGAAACAAAGATTAATTTGAAGAGAAATATTAATTTCTGTAATTTCATTCAGATTAGAATGACAATGATTAAGAGTTCAGCATAGATGAGAGATAATTACGTTGTAGAGAAATGTAGTATAGACATGTAGTTACATTTTTTAATATGAATACTGCCAGGATTTGAGCTTTGACAGATAATACGAAATATATGTCATTACCATAGGGGATTTTAATTGTTAAAAAATTGGCATTCTGTTCTGCTGTTTGGGTCTCTGTGTCAGAAGGTTCTAATGTTTGAGTATACACAAATGAGCTAAAATGGTTACTCAGTTTTGTTTTATAAAAAATAGCCTGTGATTATTGCAGACTTACATTTGAAAAAATGCTTGGCACATACAGTCAAAACTGGCATTTCTATTTTAAATATATAACTGCATTAGGAATTGATTCTCTACTGTGTAATCTAACAATGCTCTATTAATTTCAAAGAATCTTTCCTGATTTACAGTAGATGTCTAAACAGTTCACTTAGGAAATCAGTGAGGAAATACTGTCACAGCATTTTAGTACTGCTTTAGGCAGGGCGAGGGGTTTGTTATAGATTTCCAGCATAAAGGATATTTAAAGGGTGTATCAGAAGTTTAAAATATATTCAAATTATCTTGAGATGAGGTGATAAAACTGAATACTGTTTCACACCTTTCCATATGTGTGTGACAGCACAGCAGGTAGTTTATTCACAGACAGCTGCAGTAGCATGAAAGTGAAATAAGGAATATTAATGTGAATTAAATTATTGAATTTCTAGATTATATATAAAACATGTGATTACTTATAGGATCATGTAGCCTGAAATTCACTATGGCAACTGCCCTTGACACTTGTTTATCCCTTATATTTTGCTTAATTATCCCTCTACTGCAAACATTTGACAATAGCTAAAACATAACTTCCATTATAGGAATTTAAAACACAATGAAAAAGACTACAACATAATTTCTCTGGTTGAACCAGTGGTGGGTAGTCATTATTGTTACTATTAAAGCTTTTTTTCATCTGTATGGCTGTCAATTGCTGATTCTTGTCATCTCTTTCCAGAGGGCCAAAGCATACACTTATAGCAAGCAATTTTTCCAGTGGAATTATTGTGCATACTTACAATCAGATTACCTCCTGGTAATCTTTTTATATACATGTATCCTGAATACACAGTTCTTGCTGTTTCTTTCACTAGACATCACGTTATACTATCATTTTTGAAGCAATTAAAGATCTCTAAAACAATCTCTAATTTTTCAATACCCATACTAATATAAATGAGTCCAAATCATGCACAAAAATCCAAGGTCAAAGTCATTGACTTAAATACACTCATTGCACTGAATAAAGAAAAGTAAACATTCTAGGACTACACTGATTACTTTAGTAGAGCATCATGCTGGAAGCTTGTGATGTGTTTCTAGTCACACATGGCTTAAGATCCCACTCATTGAGACTACTTTTCAGAGTGTTCCTTCCCTCTCTGATGTTACCTTGCACTCAAGTGTCATATATTGAACAGGATTCAGTCAACCAAAAGTTTGATATACCATCTGATCGACTGGATCCTTTGGTGCCCACAAGTTTATCAGCATTTATACATATTCCCCAAATGACTGATGAAATGTGAAGACCACAGCAAGTATCAGCAGTATCATAATGGTATCTGAATCTTTGAAAGGTTCATAAACTCTGGACAGATAATCATCAGTCTCCCAACGGGAAAAACATCACTAGTCCAGTTACAGTCACTGACTTGGTTGTAAAGAACACAAAAAGAAAAGAAGGTGTTTCATCACACCGCTTGGGGCACCTACCCAAGTAACCTGGGCTCACTGCAGAATATATAGGCAGTGAGATGCCTGGGAATGATACAATACACCTGAAGTGCTTCCACAGGAATAACACCTAACTAGAAAAAATACACCTACCTTAACTGGATTAGTCCTCAGTTATTGTCATAAATGTGAATGTTTGTGAAGAAGAGAAAAATCTGATTTGGCATGGCAACTTGTGTGCTTCTACTACTGACTTTTCCTGGCAATGTCCCCGCCATTGTCTTGCAAATCTCTGTAGTTGCATCACTTTACATCTGAATTGGTTCAAATAGCTTTTCTGATGTTGTTTGGGTGAATGAAGACAGCTTTTGATTCTCTGGGTCAAATTCTGCAGCCTTTACTCAATCAAAACTCCATTAATCCTTAGTAGTTACAGACTGTGTAAAGATGCAAAAATGATTAAAGGAGGAATAAAAGGTAAGTAATGCTTTAAATGGCTGTTAATGGCTATTTGAAAAAGTGTTTTAGATTTCTGAACCATTATCAGAAAGATGGCACTTGTAAACAGAAAGACAATGGACACCCCAGTTTAAAAATTATATGTTTTGATTTATTTGTTTTAAAGGGTAGGATATTAGTGTTTTCTCGGTTACAGAGCATCTCTGTTTGTAAATACTCGTTTCTACTGTAGATCTGTCTAAAAGCTATTTATCTTGAGGAGACTGTTTTTTGCTTTAGCCACACTCTCTCCTTCCTCTCAGTCTCAAGCACACATAAGCCATCTTGTTCATCAGGCTAAGCCTCTCTGCCCATCCAGGCCTACCTTTCATGTTGCCCACTCCTGAGAAGAGTTAAAGGTATATATGGCTGAGTTTAGTATCCATTTGCACTTAGTGCTGTACTGGTTTGAAGAGTGGCACTAGGACCTTTGCTGCTTCTGCAAACGACGAGCCTGTGGCATTAAGCAGGGATGTGAAAGCCTCATGTGTCTCGAATACTCAGTGGATCTAATTAACAGGTAGAATCGCACCCTGGGTGCTTGAAAAATTGCCAGACACCATAGAAACGAGTCCTTAGGTCCCCGGACCATCTGCACTTTCTTTTCATTGTGGAAGTCTCATTTAAGCACGTTTTTCGACCATTCTAAATTCATTTATGCTTTAATGAAAAATTCGTACTGACGGTTTTCCTTTTCATTAAAACAAAAATAATAAAATTCTTTAATTCAGTCACAGGGAAAAAAAAACCCTCTCAAGCTTTGATGAAATAATGAATCTTTGAATTTGCCTCTGAATACGTGTTGTTTGAATATCGTTGCCACAACCTCTTTAAGTGACTGTCTAAAGGAAAAGGAAACCAACATGAGATATCCCCCCCCAAAACCGGGGGGTTGCTGGAGGGAGGGTGAGCAATACACCACCGCAGCGGAGTTCCCGGATCGCATGCAAGCGGTCCTTGCCTTCCTAAGGCCGTGCCTTTGAGCGGGGTTAGGTGGAGGGTGCGGGGAGCCCCGGCTGTCCGGAG
Organism: Hypocryptadius cinnamomeus; assembly: GCA_013400635.1. Taxonomy (NCBI): domain Eukaryota; kingdom Metazoa; phylum Chordata; class Aves; order Passeriformes; family Zosteropidae; genus Hypocryptadius; species Hypocryptadius cinnamomeus. The sequence continues at coordinate 11,712 of VYZP01047959.1, read as the reverse complement.
CTCAGCCCCGCGCCCCCGCTCCACAGCCCGGCCCCTTTGGGCTGTTTGGGCGCTGTTACCTGTTCGCTGCCAGCCGGGATGAGATGTACCCTCCGGGGATCTGGGTGATGATGTATCCCCAGAAAAAAGAGCCGTGGATCATGCCAACTGTTTCAGGATCCCAATTAAACTTCGCTTTCTTCCAACGCAAGGGACCGGGACAGAAAGAGAGAAAGACAAGAGGAAGGCTGTAATTGTGCCACTTGAGAGCTTTCACCCGCAGCAGCTTCACCCGCAGTGCCATCGAAAGAGTCCCGGCGTCGGGCTCTGCCCCAGCCCCCGCGGCAAACCCTCGACTGTCCGCCAGATCAGCAAAACAAACCCAGTAACAGCAATGAAACAGCACCGCCCGTGCCTCCCTCGGACCCGAGAGGGCCGGGGGGGCCCCGAGTGCCCTGAGCCGCTCGACCGAGGCACGGATGGGCAGGCAGGGCAGAGCCGGGCAGCGCTGGCACCGCGGGCTCACAGACACAGCCCTGCGCGGGCCGGGGCGCGCAGCCCGCACTCACCTCTCGCCTGTGCGGACAGCAAGCCGCAAGGGGTTCGTTCGCCTGTGGATTTGGGTGTTAAAAGCCCATCTGCATCTGCCACATCTTTCTCACCACATTTCAACTCGCTTTGAAACAGCGCTTATCATTTAACGCCTTTTGTCAAAGCAAATTCACCCTGGTGTTTTCAAACATTCTTGCAAAACCTTCCTGCCTCCTTCACGACGAGATGCGCCCGCTAACAGCCCCTTATTCGATACTCTCCTTCTCCCATCCCCTACGTTTATTTTAGGAGATATCAGCGTTTTTCAAGGCTGTGGGGGAAAGGCACGGCGGGGGGCGAATTTTCCGCACAATAATACTAAAAACTGGGGCTAGGAACTGAAATGGAAAAGTAGAAATAATCGGTAGAAATTGTTTCTGCGTCAAGAACGGGATTTCCGTCCTTCGAAGGGCAGCGGCGGGGCCGGGCAGTGGGAGGGACCGGGGACCATCGGGGCTCAGGTGGGGGCAAATGCCGCGAAACCATCCAGAGCCCGTCCCAGCTGTGTTGAGGTGTTTGACTGAGAGTTGTGCTGGGGAAGATGTGGGATTTACGAGGGAAAAGTTCCCACCTCTTTTATAATTTTTCCTCCTCGGTGTATGGTGCTGTTATTGACCATATCCACGATGGCCACTCCCAAGTTACATCGGATCCCGAAGGAAATGCAGAATCCCAGTCCACTCATGATGGCAATGATGTACCTCCGGGGCAGCCCGAAGCAGGTACAGTCGCACAACGGGGCTTTCTTTTCGGGCACTTCCATGGGCTTTCCATCTTCGGTCAGCTCGATGGTGTCCCCGGGCTTCTGCCTCTTCTCTAGGACTCTGTCCGACACAAGAAGGGAAAGTCAAGGCCTGACCGCCTGAAGGCACAACAATTTCGGGGAGCTGCAGGCTTAAATTCACCTGGCTCCTTTGCCTTGGAGACTGATTTGAGGATTTATTCCTTGCTTCCCATTCACCTTCAACTGTTCTTTAGCGATGACCTGTGGAAGTCACGATTAGTCATCCCCAACTCCCCCCGCCATCCTTCCGCAGCAGCCCAGGGAGGAGCTCTAGCTGGGAATTGCTCATCTATCATTAAAGACTTCTGCTTAAATATGTAGGGCGCATGAAGAAGACATCATCTGTAACCACTGCAGAGGCGCCATGTTGGGCAGCCCAAGAGGCGCAGAAACAGAAAGAGCCCCTTCAGCTTCTGCAGGTTTCATCACCTCCTTGCTGTACTAGAAACACCAAGGGGGTGATCTCGGTGTGCACCTCGCTTCAGGTCTGCGAACAATAGAAATGTTAAGAGAGAAAGACGGGAGGGAGGAGCGAGGAGGAGAGGGCGATATTGCTATTTATTTTAGATTTGCAAAATGGCTGTCACATGCAGAGAAAGAAACATGACCGAGAGCTGGCATCACCGGAGAAGGCTTTCCCAAAGATCTCAGTGCTCAGCTGCACGTTGGGAGCGTGTGACCACTTACCGGGTCTAACCTTCCCAGAGCAGCTCTAAGCACTATCTCCTTGCCCTCACTCCCTCGGTTTTACTAGAAAATCGTGTCTCCTAGAGAACAATCTGAAGGAATCTGAAGGGAAATGGTTGTTTGCAGCTATTTTCAATCAGCTGGGAAATACCACGAAAGGTGATTTAAAACATTCAGATTTTTTTTAAAAATAATTTTAAATGCTGTGTCGGTAGCAAGAAAATCAGGTTTATAGAGCAAGTGTCCCATATTGAAGCCCTAAATCTTCTTCTGAAATCACTGAGATATTTAAAAATCAGAAAAGCTAACCAATTTTGTCGTCTTGAGAAGCAAATACGTGACCATTTGCCGACACTGGACCCTGCAACCGCTGCCTCTCAACTCTGCTGTGGAAGTGTTTTCTCACTCGGAGGAGCATCTCTTTCAGGTTAACTCATCCGGCTGATAGGGCAGTAACAATTAGCAGAATAAGGCTTAAAAGGTTATCCATGTTCGGGAGAAAACACAGGGATTTTCTCCAAAAACTACTCAGCTGAAATTCTCCTGATTTTTCTCTTCTGGGAGTATTATTTCCACGCTTAAAGATCGAGGCATTAAGAAATGTGTTAAAGTTGTGAATAAAATAAAACACCGTGGGTTTATGTTCAAAATTCGTTCGTGTGGATAAAGGGTGTTTTCTCCCTGAAAGGGCGTCTTGTCTTCGGAAATAGACTGGAAATCAATGTGTAAGAGGCAAGAAATTGTTTAGATTCTAAGAAAAGTAAACAAAGTACTTAATTGCCGTGAGCTGAAAAAGACTAGCAAATCACGCGTTTGTTAGTCGAGGTGTGAATTCAAACGGAGTTTTGCTGGAAAATACAAACACCGTTTCTCCATTTTTCACTGTGTGACTACAAGTAGTAGAGATAATAGTTTTATTTAAATGTTGTAGAGTCTTTAAGAACGAAAAAAGGTGTATTTGCTAAATTATATTTTAAGCAGTTATTCTGGATTATCCTTTATTATTATTATTAATTTTCAACTATTGAAAATTACTTAATATAACCAAAAACCGTAGGAAATTAATTGCATTGTTGATTACTTTAATTTTACTTTTGGCTTTTCTTCATGGTACACTTCCTATGAAAATGGAAGCCTTAATTTTGTCTATATCACTTCACTGATATGTCCCCTTCCCTTAAAATGGCAGCAGAAGTTGTGACTCATGCTGTGAAACAGCCTGGTGTCTGTGCCCAGCACTGCCGCATAGGTATGGAAAAAAGATTTTTACGTGACCTACCCTGGGCAGACAAATCCGCAGTTACCTTATAGCTGCAATTCGGAAAAAAACCCCAAAACCAAAACAAACAAACAAACATAAAAAAACCAAACCAAACCAAAACAAAACAAAAAAGACCCAACCAAACAACCAAAAACCAAACCAAACTAACAAAACACCCCAAGCCAAACCAAATATTTCGGGGTAATTTCTAGCAGACGGTACAATCGAAAATTATAGGAATTTCACAGACTATTCTCAAACGCTGTGGAGGTCACTAAAGTCACCAGATTGGATGGAGAACGATGTGTGAACTTTAGTGCATGCACTTCATAGATATGCAAGAATCTGGGTTTATTTATCTGTGTGCACAGGGCTCGAAGACGATAGAAATGTTCTTTATGCACATAAATATACAAGAGTGATGCTTTTGAGTTTAGCAATTGCAGCTCTATATAATTTATAGGACAAGCAGATGCTTCTAAAGGCAGACGGATAAATAATTCAACACATTCCTCTATATGTTTCAGCTTCAGGAGAAAAAAAAATCGTTCGGATATCAATTATTTATACACCTCCATGTTTACCTTCATCTGACGACGAGTTACACAAAGGACAAGACTAATCAAAACCAGAAATTTTTTTATATATATTTGTTAAGGGCAGGGGGCAAAATTCTGTGAGTGCACTGGGAAATTAAGATGGAACAAAAATACAGGTTGCTGCTCTCTCCTGATTAGGATTTCAAGATGGGATCCTGTTTTTGTGGAAGAAAGGTGGGGTAATCTTTTGCTGCATCTTTACTGACACCATCTACGAGTCAGATAGGGAAGTTACGAGGGTGCCATATTGAGCAGCTTCAGCACTAGTTTCCAGGATCTAGATTATATCCAGCAGAATCGCAACAGCTCCCAACCCTGCCACCACTAACCTCAAAGCATTCGACCTCCTGCAGCAACGGGCGCTTACGAAAAGCTTCCAAATTTTTCTGGGAAGAATCCTACAAGAGATATTGGTCTTACCTGTAGAGTTGACCAAGCGATTTCCCAGCAAAATTCTTCAATCCCTCCTTGCCGGGAGTCAAAATCCTTTGTTTTACCGACTCCATTCCTTTGGGGATGCTCGCTGGATGATGCTCTGCTCTGGATACGGCACTGCTACGAGCAACGATGGTTCATAATGGTTTAATCTCTTAACTTTTCGTCCTCATTCAGTGGCTATCAGTTCACCTACGGGTAAAGGGAGAATGAGAGGAAGAGTGCGCGCGTGTGTGTGTGAGCGAGGTGGAGACGGCGTGCGGAGTCGGGGGGGGGGGGGGGGGGGGCGGGGGGGGGGGGGGGGGGGGGGGGGGCGAGGGCGAGGGAGCGCGCCTGTGTGCGGCAGCGAGAGGGGCGTCGGAGCGCGCTGCAGGCAGCCCCCGGGGTTCCCGGCAGCACGGAGTTGCTAGGCACGGTCAGAAACTCTCCTCGGCCTCGCGGGGTTCAGCAGCGGCGGGCGGAGGCAGAGCCATGCCCGGCACGGAGGGGCCGGAGGTCTCCGTGCGGGAGCGTTTCGCGGCTCGGCGTGTCCCCGGCTGCGGCGCTGGCGGGGGCGGGGTGCGCTNGTGTCCGCTGCCCACCCCGCCGCGATCCCTCCTCCCTCCGTCCCTCCCGCGCAGCGCTGCCCCCGGCTCCGCTCCGCGGGCGCTTCGCCCCTTCAGCACCGCGGCCAGCGCCGCGCCCCGGCCGCGCCGCCCCGCCGCTGCTCCCCGCGAAGAACGAGGCCTCCGTGCGGCCAGTGCCGCTCCTGGGCACGCCGGGCACAGCCGCAATAATGCTGCCGTAGTGCTGTCAGCACATATCACCCGCTATCTGCTTATATAGATGTAGGTATAGGTTTATATAGGTATATAGATACAGGTATGTTTACCTCTATATCGACGTTTACTCACGCAGATTATTTTAGATCATGTTAGGAATCCACTAATGACTGCTTTCTCTAAAGCATTTAATATTTTCCACCTCTTTTTTGGTCCTCTGTTTTCATGCCTCTGAGTAGGCCACTGTTACACAGTCTTGATTTGTGGTGTTTACAGCACTGGAATGAACTGAGCGTATTCTGAAGACAATTATTTTCCCTTTCAGAATCTAATAATAATAATAAAAAACTTTTATCTCTTTCAAGAAAATGGAAGATGCAAAAATCGGTATTTCTGAGTCATAGCCATTATATTTCTCTTATTTCATTTTAAGGTTTCTGTAATGCGCTACTTAAAAAAAAATCATTTGTGTTTTAAGCAAGTCCTTCTAATATTATTAAGCTCCTTCACTTGCCTTGTGGGCAACTAAATGCAAACTGTATTTTCAAAGGAAGATTCCCTGATGAAAAAATACATAGTGTAGTTGCAATATCCAAAAGGGAACTGCTCTTTGGGTTTATAGAAATACTTCTTTCAGATGTTGCCCTCTGGTGGAGGGTTAATGAAGTTTTACAGAGCCGAAGCACATTTATGCAAGACCAATTATTTTAATGTTGAAATTCCCATAATTACTGATCCATGCAGAATTTCGATAATTCCTTTCAAAATTGTAAAAGAACTACAACGTACTAGAATAGAAAATAAATTATAAATAAACCATATGAAATTGAAATGTTGCTAATTAGCATCATACCACAGCCCTGATTTCTACATCATGGTAGCTATTGGATGTGGTTTGCAGCACTGTCACTACCATTACAAACCTGAAAGGTTTTTTCCCAGAAGAGGAAAAGCTGCACAGTTACATAAGCACGTCTTGCCAGTGTATCATGGCTCCACTGTGCCATTGCAGATGCTCAAAGGAAACCCATATTAATAGATTTTTCTGAGAGGCAGAAGGAACAGAATATTGTTTTGCAGGGATGCATTAAATGGGATTGGATTCTGTAATTCAAGCCTTTCAGAAAGGTACTGAGTCCTTTTCTGAGCTGGAATTTGAGGCTCTAAATCCTGCTGGGCTTTGTTTATTTACGCTCTGCAAGGAGCTCAGGCCCTTTTTTTAGAAAGCTCATCCCCTGGCATGGCTTTGATGCTATGGCTACTAAGTAGCAGCAATAATTATTATCAAAAGAATAGCATTTAATAAATAAATGATGATTGATTTGGGAAAGATAAATAATTTATCATATCACACCAAATGGAGAAGAAGAGTCCAGATGGCACATTCCTGGTTGTTTCTCTTAGTAGAGGAGAATTAGATAGTCCTTAATTGCATAAAATATGTAAAATAGCAAGAAACTCTGATACAGTGAAATCCTATAGTGACTCCTATAGGCTCTGCTGCTGTAGCTATCTGAAATAGAAATTTTTTGTCTATCAGATGGTGCATCCAGATATTACTGAGTCATGTCCTGATCAATCTCAGCTGGTTTGGCTTCACATGAGAGCAGCAGACAGCTAATCTCATTAGTTCTGCAAAACTTGTACAGTTTTCTCAGCTTTTTAAACATAATATATTAAGTATTTAACTTTGGTAGAATAAGCCATTTCTAGAAGAAACAGCACATAACATTAATCAAAATTGTTATCGATAATTATTTTCATAACAAACACCTGTCATAGACAGCCCACTCACAACAGTGCATTCAAACTTCAGTGAAATCACAATGAGCTCTTTCCACTGGTGTCAGTGGTAAAGGGAAATAGGAAGTTATGCAGAATGTTCTAGCCCAGATGATCACTGCTAAATGTTCACAAATTGACCAGGAGGAAAGAGATTCAGCCAAAAGCTGCTAAGTAAAAATTGTGGCTCTGAAATGGCTCTAACAATATCTGTGGGATGATATGGTGTAATCCAAGATGCTGCAGATGTCTGTGTTTTTCACATAGAACAGAAAACTTATTGTTTCATCCTGAAATCTTGCAATTAGATACAATTTTCTTCATGTCATTGGATTTTCTTTAACTTCTGCTCATGTGAAGGCTAAAAGATTGAATCTTTACATGTCTTTTTATTTCTATAAATAGTTCATTTTTACAAATTTTGAACTGAATTATTTCAATAATTTAATCTCTTTCAGTGGTGAAGAATTACAGATGTGGTTCTTAGCTCATTTTTTCTTATTGCTGTGTATCTAATCTCAAAATTTTATACAATAACCCTCAGAACAGTGCCTAAATATTGTATGGCTCTCTTAGAGAAGTTCAAAGTCAATACTCCAATATAAATCCCTACTCTTTAAGTTTTAGTCTTTCTGAAGAAAACTACACAGTAAGCTAAAATTTTCATCATGGTACCTACCAGTGATGTAAAAATAGTAATTTATTTAAATTCTATTTTTGACCTTATCTTTGCTGTTGATTCACTGCAAAATGAATTTTCTTTTTCCCAAGTGTCATGCAAGCAGAATTTATAATGGACATATATTTCATTATTCATTTTGAAAAATAAGCAAATATGTATTACTTTAACTTCATATGGTCATACATAAAAAGTCTAAGACATTTTGTTATTCCTGTTTACAGAAAGGTGACAAAATACTGCTCTCAATAATACAGTGTCATCTTCAGGAAAAAAATTGTGTGCTCAAAATCTTAGTTATGACATTAAACCCTTATGTGTAATACACACTTCTGGTACTGAGGATAGCATAAACATGCCTCAAAAACATGGATTATGGTCTAATTATTACTCATGTTTGTGGTAACTGTCCACTAAATCAAATGGAATTTGATGTCAACTGAAGAACAAAGCAATTTTTTACCTTCTTTGGAACTATGGAATTGTGAAATCACACAGCAATGCCAAAATAATCATCATGCTTGCCAGGCCACCAGAAAGAAGGTTTTCTGGAAGAAGCAAGAGCTTTGTAAACTCTTTTTTAGTAAACTGTTTATTGAAAAAAGTTTTATCATTAAAAGGAAGATTGAAATAAAATCTTGTGCCAAATCTTGACTGAAGAGGCAGAAAAATGTGTCAAAAAGATTGGTTTAAATCAGGAATTTTCTCATTCTCCCTGAAAATTTGCAAGGATCACTTCCTGAACAACTTTGGTGGGCTTTTGTCATATTCTCCTGAGTCACAATGATTCACTGCTGGACAAGTCCCTTGGAAAACTGCACAATACATAATTTTGAGGATTTAGAGACGACATATTAAAGATGTGTCTATGCTGAATTTTGCATGCCAAGCCGTAAAGATTCCTGAATCCAAGTAAAAAATGTGTGAAGTTGGGTTTACAACACTTTATAGATAATTTTGCCTTTTGGATGCCTATCAATCAGTGTCTAAACCTATATTTTATGAAATGGGCTGTGCCTATAGCTCCAGACCCAGGCTGCGAGCACAGTGGGGTTATCATGTCCTGTTGGGAAGTGTATTACACCACAGTGTCAAAAGGAAGAGCTGTCACATGCTGCAATACTCACAGAACTTCTTTCTGCTTCCTCACGATCTGTGATATTCACATCTTGAGTGGTACTCTAACTTCCTGAACTGCAGGCCAGATTGGTGATTTATATGTCATACAACAAACATGGCAGAAGTTGAACTGTTGGATCACATCTTGGCTCTGTATTTCCTCAGCAACACAATTATCCTCCTTATTTTGTGTCCGAAAGTGAACATGCTTGGACTGAAGTATGCTAAAGAATGCATGTGTCTGGGCAGAACTTACACATTCACGTGGTCCCTCTCAACCAGATTGTGCATTTTTGAAATAAAAATCTGCAAATTCAGGCCACAATCACAGGGAAAAATAGAAAAATCTAACAGGAAGCTGGCCACACAGGCAATATGAAAGTGGCTGCGAACTTTGTCAAGCAAAGTGTCTTTTCCACTGCTTCAGCTAAGTTTGATATTTGGCAGCTTAGTGCTTGCAAATTGGGCTACTCTTTCAGATGCCCTTATTCAGTTGCTAGAATGTTATTGCATTGTTTTCCCAGTAGTCTAATAGGCACCAGAAATGAAACGTGATAGAGTACAGGCGTTTCACACATTTTTCAGGGCAGTTTCTAGTTTTAAACCAAACTGGAGGTAATTTGCTCAGGGATTTCTGCACTAACATAGATGATGAAATATTCTAAAGATGTGCTACAAACTCCAGGGTTTTGGTTTTTTTTTTTTTTGTTTTGGTTTTTTTTTTAATTTAGGAATATCTTGTTTCTAAGCATGTAAACTCTTAGTGTTCATTCTAATAGTGCCTAATTATCAGACAATCTAACTCATGTTGAAGCTGTTCCTTCAGCCCTCTAGTGGTAAAAGGACTAGGCAAATGACTAGAATTGCAGTCAGTTTTTATGTTCTATTGGTATTGCAGATTTCACTGTGAAAAAAAATCACTAGATGATTTGCAGTTACTATATAGGACTACTCCACGGCTGGAAATTTTTCTGTTATGTTAGAAAAAGACAGATTAATTTCCTCCATCCTATCTTTCCTGTCTAAAATCTAGTTCATTTTTAGTATCAGCAGATAGTTTGTTAAAAACACCCCAACAAACTAATAAAAATCCACCCAACAGTAAATGCTTTTAAAATCATTAAGCAACGATAATACTGGTTTGTTTTTTGTTTTTTGTTTTTTGTTTTTGTTTTTTTTTTTCCAGTATATCTGTGGAGAAATTTAACGGCATTGAATACATTTATCTTAAAAGTAAATGGAGATGCTTATATTCTTCCCACATATTACAGGAACATCTGTTCCTCTGAATTCCAGTACTGTTCCATGAGTTACATGCAAAGGCTCCCAAAGGACTGGAAGCCATCTGTCATGTTACACAGGCAGAAATGCACCTACCTCTGGGGCTCAGGCACAGTAACAGTTCTCTCAGTACCCAAGACAACTATGCAACACTTGGTGAGTGGGATGCAATTACCCATAATAAAATTTAGCCAAGGATTTGTGATTGCAGCACATTATCCTATCTTTTATTGCCATTATGATTAATGATTAATATCATTCATCTGTCATTACATTATTATTCCAGGATAACCATCACTGGATTGTTTAACAGCTTAGAAAATGCTTTTATGCAAGAGTCAGTTTGGTCTTAGTGATAGTCAGGTCTCTTTTCACTGCATGAGAAATCTTGTGAGAAATGTAGAAACTGAAGACTGTATTATGGTAGCTTTTTATTGCAAGAGTTAGAAAATCAGAAGCAGATTTTATAAGGCTGGAGTAGTCCTTTATTTTCTGTTGACTTGTCTCTTAGCATTATTTTAAAATGTATTAAGAAAGTTTGGGGAGGAGGAATTTCCATTGATTCAGATCACAAGTTGCACTGATCTGAAGAGGGCTTAAGTCTACTACATGCTTTCATTTGCTAGAACACTTTAAGAGATACCAAAAGTAGCATCAGATACATCATTTGATCCGGAAACTATTCCTAATGGGGGAAAAAAACCCCAAGAAAACTCATAATAGATATTTGGAAAATAATTGTGCTTAGTACAACAGCAAACTGACATCTGAGGTGGTGGAGCAGGTTCTGGACTACGATGTTGGGTCTGAGACTGATATTGCAACCCAAATGTGTCACTCAGCTTTAATGTGCCACAATTTTTTTTTGGTTATTCTTCTTTAGGATAAACATTGATTTTTCAATAGACTAACACAAAATGCAGTAAATGCTGTGTAGGAAGACTGTATGTAGATTCTTTTACATATAAAGATGTTTCCCTAAGGAGAAAGACATGCATATTAGAATCTATATCCACAAAAATAATTTACTAGTGGACAATTGTGTATTTTCTTGTGCTAAGCCATAACTTTTCTCTGTAGAAGGATATTGAGACAATGAGTAGAGCTCATGGTAGCAAAAAGTAAATACGGAGGAAGTATGTGTTTAGTTGATGTTTGGGGTTAGTGGAGTCTGTAGAAAGTAATTGTCATGCTTTCCCAAGGAAGAAATCTGAGGGAGACTTTCATTCACCCCATATTTTCTTCTTTGGTTTCATTTCTTGACAAGCTGACAACCATCACATGAATTCAAGACTGAATGTAATGCATTTATTCTCTTGAATTTTCTTAGAATTAGCATAGAAATATTGTCTCCAGTATGGATCCAAAATAGGAGAATATGAAATCTGTGCAGATTTCTTCTGTCATACATTTGCATCTGCGTTAGACAGCACTAGCCTACGTTAACAGTGCTAGCATGTCTTCAAATGACTAATACTTTAACAAAAATACTCCCATCATTGTATTCATAATGTAAAATCAGATATTGCTTGTTCTGTGAGCACAGAAACAGAATCATAGAATCATTAAGGTTGGAAAAGACCTCTAAGGTGATTGAGTCCAACTGTTAATGAATGCATCTGACTCTCTGAGGCTCCCTGTCCTCAGTAACCCTGGTTTTCTACTGTCCTTTCCTTACACCAGGCCCTGGTCAGGATCTATGACAACTCAGTCCTCCCCTGCATATTCTCCAATGCTTTCTTGTCAGCATAATT